>PISX010033639.1:0-14877 GCA_004024625.1 Mellivora capensis | reverse complement strand
TTTTTGGTGTGGTCTTTGCCTGGTTTGGGGATCAGGGTAATGCTGGCTTCATAAAAAGAGTCTGGAAGTTTTCCTTCTGCTTCAATTTTTTGAAACAGCTTCAGGAGAATAGGTGTTATTTCTTCTTTGAAAGTTTGGTAGAATTCCCCAGGGAATCCGTCAGGTCCTGGGCTCTTGTTTTTTGGGAGGCTTTTGATCACTGCTTCAATCTCGTTACTAGATATTGGTCTATTCAGGTTGTCAGTGTCTTCCTGGTTCTATTTTGGGAGTTTATGGTTTTCCAGGAATGCATCCATTTCATCTAGGTTGTTTAACTTATTGGCATATAACTGTTGATTATAACTTCTGATGATTGTTTCTACTTCCTTGGTGTTAGTTGTGATCTCTCCCTTTTCATTCATAATTTTATTAATTTGAGCTTTCCCTCTTTTCTTTTGGATTAGTGTGGCCAATGGTTTCTCGATCTTATTGATTCTTTCAAAAAACCAGCTTCTAGTTTCATTGATACATTCTACTGTATCTCTAGTTTCTACCTCATTGATCTCTGCTCTTATCTTGATTATTTCCCTTCTTGTGTGTGGAGTTGGTTTAATTTGTTGTTGATTCTCCAATTCTTTAAGGTGTAGAGACAGCTGGTGTATTCTGGATTTTTCAATTTTTTTTGAGAGGCTTGGATGGCATTGTATTTCCCCCTTTTGTTAATTGATTATACTTATCTACCTTGGCAGCTTTTACAACTACCTTTAGTATTCACTGCAAGGTTAATTATGGCAAATTCAAATTTTTCCCTATCTCTAGGCACTGAAAATATTGTGGGGGTTTTTTGGGGGGTGGGGTGAAGAGGAGTGGCATTTTCTACTATAATTCCAATTTAAAAGGGTTTAAAGTGATGAATGCTCATGTCTACACTTATCTTGAAAATAATTAGTAATAATCTTCTTTCATAGCTTAGGACCATCCATATAAATAACATTTCCTTCTCTGCCACATTAGTATTTAAACATTTTTGTCACAGATCCCATGGAAGGAATTTTCTCTAACTCAATTTTAGAACTATCATACTAAGTCAAGTATAGTCGTTCCTCTTATCCATGGTTTTGCTGTTTGTGTTTTCATTTACCCATGGTCATCACTGGTCCAGAAGTAGATGATCTTCCTTTGGACATTTCGTAACATGCTTATGCCACTCACCTCACTTTATCTCACCACATAGGCATTTTATCATCTCACATCACCATTATAAGAAGGGTGAGTACAATACACTGAGTTATTTACAGACCCTACTCATATAACATTTATTACAGTGTATTGTTATAACTACTAATCTTATTATCATTACTAATTTCTTACTCTGCTTAATTTATAAATTAAACTTAATCATAGGTATGTATGTGTAGGGAAAAAAAAAACCAGCATACATTGGGCTCCTTAAATCTGTGGTTTCAGGGAGCCAATGGGGGACTTGGAACATATTCCTTGTGGATAAGGTGGGGAGGACTTAAACTCTATTGAATAAGCTAGGTTGTCAATTACAGTGATCAGATTGTCAGAGAATCAAGTCCTAATGACTTATTAAAAGCATTTGGGACATTTTTCTTTGTTGAATTTGAAGCAATATTTCACATTTTGAATTGAGTATGAATAGTTTTATATGAGAAGATGTCATTTAATACAACAACAAAACAAAACGAAAACCCAGGGGTTTGAAAAGCATGTTTATTCGGTCATGTTTAAAATAAAATAAGATAAATTACAGAAATACTATGAGCAACAATTTTTCATTTTGTCTTATACCTGTTCTTTGGACAAGGCCCTCGTGTTAGGTTAGAAATTGGTGTCGGTGCTGAATGATCCAAACCCCCTGTGTTTGTCTTCATGTAGGAGTGTCATGCCCTTTCTTACTTTGGCCGAATCAGTGGTGGTCTCAACAAACTACATGCATGAGTGTGGATTCATTGAAAAGGATAATTTCTGAAATTCAGTGAGCTTGTTAAGCATGAGTTCTGCTGATGAATGTAAACAACTTTCCCAGAGATCTAAAGTGAGGGGCTGATATGAGCAAAGCCTTTTTCTCTTAGGCATCAGGTAACACCTGGAGTGTGAAAAATAAATTCTATAATTGACAAACTCTTCTGGAGTCACAGAAATGCACTACTGGAAAGCAACTGAAAGGATGAGCCATTGCAAAGGACTGTGAAAAAGGAGACAGCGGACCCAAAATGGAGTCACTTATGCTAAACCCCACCAAGACTTGATACCTAACCTAACTGCAGCTTTTGCTTCTGCTGAAATGGGACCTTTAACATGACAACCTGGAGTTTACTTGTCAGCACTAAAGGTTATCCACCAATAGACCTGTTCTGTTTCCCTTGGGAGTGTGGCCTTGCCTAAAACAAGGCATCATTTCCTAAAAATTTCCTTGTTTCCATTCCTTCTCTGTTTTTAAAAACCCATCTCTTTCTGTAGCCCTTTGGAGCTCCTTTCTATTTGCTAGAGAAATCAGAGCTTTAAAATATACTCAGCTGAATTTTTGTTATTTAATAGATTTGGTGACAGTGATGGGACCAAAGAAGACCTCCAATGGCTTTGAGGACAATGAGACACACAGGTGTGGTACCCCATGAACACTCTGATTTCACCATCTCTCTCCCCATTTCCTAGTGGCAGACTAAGTTACCTCTAGGTTCCAGGCTCCGCTTTCTTTGTGGTGAGCTCCTGATCTAATTGGCTTTTCAGTCTGCAATTCCCAGGTTTTTGGGTGGAAATCTTAAGTCCTGAATCCGTTCCAAGAGTCACGAGGGGATTGTTAGTGGCATTGTGTAGTTCCCCATCCATGTGGAGCCCCAAGTCTGCAGTCCCTATTTGTTGAGATCTACTGGTTCAACCCTTTCCAAAGTCCAAGGTTCCATGGGAATGGCTTGTGGTGAGTACAGCTGCCTACTATTGGCCATTCTGTAGTAAGTCCTAAACCCCGACCTTGGTTCTGTCCTCATATTCCATGCTGGGAGTTCCTCATTTGTTTGAGATAAGTCCGCGGTCCCCATTCTCAGCTGGTTCAATCCTTCCCCCAGTCCTTCGTTCTTTGGTTACTGTTGGTATCCACAGCTTTGTTTCCTCCATTACTGTTGGTTGCTATTTTTGTGCACATGGGTGTAGATTAATTGCTAAAGGGGATCTCAGAGGCCAAAAGCTACACAAATTGATGGGCATGGGTTGAGTGTCTAAGAGCTGTTGGAGTACTTACCACCTAACCAAAAGACTCCTGTGTTAGGATAAATTGGTTATGGAATGGGTTAGACTGATATTGATTCACCTGCCAACCTTAAGAAAATTTCTATACAAGGAAGTACAACATGAAACACTACATAAACACAACCTCATAGCACATCCCTCTTAGGTATTAATGTGGCTGTGAGAAACCCAAAGACTTGGGGCACGAGGGTGGCTCAGTCAGTTAAGCATCTGCCTTTGGTTCAGGTCATGATCCCAGAGTTCTGGGATCAAGTCTCACATTGGGCTCAGTGCTGAGTGGGGAGTATGCTTTCCCTCTGCTCCTCTTCCCATTCACACTCTCTCTCCCTCTCTGAAATAAATAAATAAAATCTTTTAAAAAAAAAAGAAAGAAACCCAAAGACATATAAATGATCCACCCATCAATCAAAAATCTTTGATTTTTAATGTACCCCTGGGGATAAAAATACATTACATGTTTATAAAAAATAAAAAATAAAAATATTAAAATTTTAAAAAATCTTTAATTTTTAGAGTCAAGACACCAGCTCTGGCACACCTGCTGATTTTATATCTAAGAACTATAGTTTGGGAAGCTGTAAATATCTACAAAAATGGCAAAATCGTATAGTATCCTAAAAGCCTGACTTGGCAACCCACAGAATGGGAGAAGATATTCACAAATGACACTACAGACAAAGGGCTTATATCCAAGATATATAAAGAACTCCTCAAACTCAACACCCAAAAAACCAGAAAATGGGCAGAAGACATGAACTGACACTTCTCCAATGACAACACACAAATGGCTAACAGACATGAAAAAATGTTCATCATCACTAGCCATCAGGGAAATTCAAATCAAAACCACATTGAGATACCACCTTACACCAGATAGAATGGCAAAGATTAACAAGACAGGAAACAACAAATGTTGGAGAGGATGTGGAGAAAGGGGAACCCTCTTACACTGTTGGTAAGAATGCAAGTTGGTGCAGCCACTTTGGAAAACAGTGTGGAGATTTCTGAAAAAATTAAAAATAGAGCTATCCTATGACCATGCAATTGCACTGCTGGGTATTTACTCCAAAGATACAGTTGTAGTGAAAAGAAGGGCCATATGTACCCTGGTGTTCACAGTAGCAATGGCCACAATCGCTAAACTGTGGAAACAGCCAAGATACCCTTCAACAGACAAATGGATAAAGAAGATATGGTCATACATACAATGGAATATTACTCAGCCATCAGAGAGGATGAATACCCAAATTTTGTAGCAACATGGTTGGGACTGGAGGAGATTATGCTGAGTAAAATAAGTCGAGTAGAGAAAGTCAATTACCATATGGTTTCACTTACTTTGGGAGCATAAGGAATAACATGGAGGGGGATATTAGGAGAAGGAAAGGAAAAGTGAATTGGGGGAAATAGGAGGGGGAGATGAAGCATGAGAGACTATGGACTCTGAGAAACAAACTGAGGGTTTTAGAGGGGAGGGGGGTGGGGGATGGGTGAGGCTGGGGGTGGGTATTAAGGAGGGCACATATTGCATGGAGCACTGCATGTGGTACATAAACAATGAATCTTGGAGCACTGAAAAAAAATTGGATAAATATTTGGTAAGGGGAAAAAAATAGTATGCTTAAGAGTTAGGGTTCCCAAATGAAACAAACAGAATGGGATACCTATTTTAATTGGTATGCAGAAACTTATTTCCAACAGGTTTCAAAATTCCAAAAGAGTTTCACTGAAAGCTTCATTATAAAAGGCTAATGACACAACAAAGACAAGAGGAACTTAAACAAGAGACTGTAAGACTGAGGTTGTTCCTACTACTTCCCTCTGACCTTCTTTATCTGAGGACTCATCCCAGTTATCCTCTGCCTGAACTGTCTTCATGTGGGGGTGCACAGAGGTCTGCCAAGAGAATGGCCTCCAGACACCCCCAAGTCTACCGTCAAAGGGGGTGCTTCATAGAAGCCCCTCTCAGATTTGATGACACTCTAAGGAACTGTCTGGTAAACTGCTATTTTAGCCTTTCAACAGCCAACGGAAAACTAAAATTAAAACAAACAAACAAACAAACAAATGTTGCCAAATTCCAGTAAGTATCATAGGCACACTCTCCACTTTAAACCCCACTCAGAACCTGCTGCTGGAGTCCTGAAAAACTGGTGGAAGCCACAGGCCAACTAAGGTCCTTCTTCTCTAAGCTAAATGTACCCAGAGGAGGGAGAAAACAACAAAACAAAACACAAAACATTCCAATACAGGTGGGTATGTCCATTCTTTGACATCCAGGCTATAACCTAACTCCTTGAGAAATCAAAAGCTATTGTCCTGATCTTACAAATCTTGGCAAAGCTAGAGATTCAGTTCTAGAAGTAATTCAAAGTTCATCTGTTCATTTTATCGATCCCCAAAACTCACCTATTTATCTCAAATGCCTTATTAATTATTGGCCTTAAGAAACCAAAATCATTCTTGGGGGAAAATAGCATTTTTCCCCTTGAGATGAAATATTAAAAGTACAAGCTTCAGGGAGGTAATTTTTTTTTTTTTTAAGCTCAGTTAGCCAGGGTATAGTAATTGTTACCAGAAATAGAACAACAGGTAATGATGTACTGAACATAATAATAATTAAAAAAAGAAATGGAACATTAGGGTGAAAATTCATTTGAAGTTTCCACAAATGAAAAATCAGGTCTCTTCTTCACAAACATTAGTAGAAAATACTTTAGCCATTGAGCAGGTAAACTTAAGTTGTTTTATTTGCCAGAGAAACAGTTTGGATCCAACTCTTCCTTTATAAATGAGTGAGTTTTGCATTATCATACCCATCTTACAGCTAAAAATTTTAAAACACAAAGGTCTGTGTTTATATGTTTATGTGTGTCTGTATATGTATGTTGCAAATATGTGGCATTTTTTTTAACCTTTGAATGGTATCACTAATATTAATTTATAAAAAGCTCTATTCAATTGGCTTAAAAATAAACACAGTGTATTAAATACTTCCCAATTTCAGAAATATAACAGAAATTAACCCAAATGCTATGCAGATTAATGTGATCTGGGAAGATATTCAGTATTAAAGCTAGGTTAGGCCTGTAGGTTTAATTAAAATAGGTATGTCTTTACAGTTTTTCTCTCACCTGGGTTTACTAATCAAATAAGTTCATGTTATCTCTATCACAAAAGTTTAACAAAATAATAACTTGAGACAATAGCTGATTTCATCTCATGAAGCTTTTGTGGGTAATCTAAACATAATTGTTGAGAATAAGTAAATATAAAAAATTGAAAAAAAAAGAACGAATAAACTGAATAGATATAAGTAGGATAAAAACTTTTTAGGTAAACTTTTAAAATAGTTTTCCCAAATATTTTTGGCAACCTGAAACCTTAAAGTTTTGCTTAGTGATGAGCTAAAGTCATTGAACTTGTAGATATTTCCAAATAAAATACCAAAACACTAATTATTGAACACGGATTTATCCATTTTTAGCTTTCTTTTACAGAGTAACTAAAGAAATTTGAATCTGTTAGTAAGCATGTTTTATTGCCACACTGCAATTTTCTATGAAAAAACACATTTTTAGAAGTTATAAAAGGTATTTGTAAGTCTGCCCTTTCACACAATGCTATTGTAAAAGGCAGTTCGAAACTGTTTAGTTCCTAAGGATTAAGAATTCTAATTAATATATGTGATTAAAGCTACTGGAAATAATAAGGAAAACATCTCCATATGTAAGAAAAGATGATGTGTGCTTTTTGTAGAAGGTATGAGGAATGGAAATGCATTTTCATTTAGGGAAAAGAAATAATTTTGTCCTGAGGTGAGGCTGGTTATTTTGAGGGAAAACACAGGAGAAAATCTGGATGTGAAAGAAAAAGTTGTAGAAGGTTAGTTTAAAAGGAATATTTGAGAAGGAATCTGACATGTGGTCAAGTTGGCTAATATTAAAATCACTTTATTTAAAAATGAGTTTTACTATTTAAAGTACACTGGTGCAAAATTAGAATTTGATTTTTCTCTCTTAAAAGTATAAAGTTTTGGGGAGCTTGAGTGGCTCAGTCTGTTAAGTGTCTGCCTGCCTTGGGCTCAGGACATGATTCCAGGATCCTGGGATCGAACCCCACATGAGGCTACCTGTTGAGCCAGCTTCTCCCTCTTCTTCTGCTGTTTCTCCTGTTTGTCCTCTCTCTCTCATTCTCTCTCTCAAATGAGTAAATAAAATCTTTTTTTAAAAGTACAATGTTTTATTAGATTATTGGTCTGCTCATAATAGACAATTGTAAGAAAGTTTCTTTTTTTGTTTTGTTTTACCATTAATGTTATCTACCTAGAAAAAACAAAGATTCCATGCTTTGTTTTTGTTAGGTCTTTGCTTAATTAAAAGAAAAAAAAAACAACCCTCAAGTCTTTTCAATATTAAGGTTAGCTAAAGTTTTTTACAAGTAATTTTCTGTATTTGCCTGCAAAGTCTTTAATTGTCACGTTGGTTAAAGCATTAAGAACTCAGCATTATTTCACCATGAACTATGATCCAACTTAACCAAGAGTCCAAACCTTTTGATATTTTTGACAAACTACCTAAAAATCAACTTCTAAATGAAGTCTTTTTGACCTTGAAGTAACTTTGAAATATCCCGAAGGGTTCCTGCAATATCTCAAAGGATTTGTTCTCTCTCTTTATAAAAAGGGAGATGTGGAACTAATTAGGCTTGTTAGATCTGTTAAATTACATGAGAAGCACTGTGAAGAAGTAATCTAAGCCTTCTTTATGTTGTCTAAGGGTGTGCTGTAAGTACTCCAGACATTTACATGAAATGCCTGGAATCTGGTATGTCTTGGTATAATGTTAAATCGGTTAAGATTCCAGTTATTTTCCTAAAATGTTGTTTGTTATGGAAAGAACCAAATTTCCTTGTCAATTCGATGATAATGAATCAGATCTTAAAAGTATCTCTGCAAAAATTACTTCATCTTCAAGGAGATTCATGGACATGCCTTTTGACAAATACAGGTTTCTAACAACTTTAGAACTGGGTGAGAATTTCTGGTGCTAGTGGAAAAAGCAGACTCAGGCAGCACAACAATAACGTGGGACTAAATAAACTGAGGAGGACAATTATAATTTTTATGACTTCTTGTTTGAACCCTTATTGGTCTTCTAATGTTTGCTTTTCCAGATTTAAGGAAGCTTTTTCTCTTAAGGAATCTATAACTTACAGCAATTTGGTAAAATATACCTTTGTCAACAAAGATGAAACATTTACTTTTTCTCCCTACCTGATCCCTTCGAAAATTGGAAACTCCTGAGTATTCCTTTCATGGCAACACAGTTAGCTATTTGCCTAAGTTTAGAGAGAATCTGTTCTCCTTGTAACAGACACAGTTGGAAATACCAGTTATAGTACCAAGGTTTTTGCTGGATTTCCATGTCTGAGAGAGATGTACATAGACTCAGATATGATCATGTGGCTTTAAGGAACTGCTTAGAAAAACTGGCCTTACTTACTTGCTTACAAGGTTCCAACGAGGCAGTCTTGTAAAGAGTTTATATGGTCAATCACTATTCTTGCTGCACTTTTGTAAATAACCAGTCACGTTTAATACAAATGAATTTGTATGTGACTATCTTTAGTTAAAAAAAAATGGGGATGATTGTAGAGAGAAAAACTGAGCTTGAACCTTTGTACAAGATTCTGATTCTATTAGGTGTCTTTAAAGTTTTGTTACATACCTGTAAACTGGGCTGGTCCTGAATTCTTCTTGTTAACCTCAGAGCTCCAACTCTCTAAACTAACATTTCTAATTTTCTCCCACCTTTTTGATTTGGAATCACTAAGAGCAAAGACTACTCTTAAGTCTCTTTGAAAGGGACTATCACAAGTCACCCTCACTATCCAGATGGCAGCCAAACTTCAAGGACTTGAACCTTGGACATACATCTCACAACTAAAAGAGGCTCCATCTGACATCTGGTCTTATACAAATGCTAGAAAGCTCCAAATCAAATTGACTAGGGAGGGAAGTAGTTGACATCAAGATAGATCGTTTCTTCCCGGGACACCAGATCAACATTTCATACCTGAACATGAAAGCCTTTCTTCTTCTTTTCTTTCCTTTACTCTGGTACTGGCCTATAAATATAACACCATAATCCATAGATTACAGGTGCCTCCCAATGTGGGTGACCTTTGGAATTTAGAACAACTTTGAATTTCAGTCTCAGAGAAAACCTAACCGGCCCCTGGCTTGAATGGGCCTCACATGGGTCACCTTAGCAGGAAGCGGTCAGTGCCTTGATGGGGCTTGTCATTAGGATGGTCACCACCCTCCTGGCACCTCCAGGGTGCCTAGGGAGCTGTCACATAGCTGGACAATGCCCAGGTGACCTAACTCTGCCCGTAACATTGCCCAGGCAAAATAAGACATCTCATTGGTTGGCTTCCCTGGATTTACAGAGGCGTTCATGCCTCAGGATTTGCTACTTTTGGTTGGGCCATACCTCTAAGATACTGCAATAAGCTGCCCATCAGAGATCTTTGACCTTGTCCTTGATAACAGGCCAGCCCTCGATTATCTTTTAGCTGAGCAAGGAGGGGGTCTGTGCTGAGGCCAACACCTGCTGTACCTAGATTCACACTCCTGGGGAAGTGCAGAACTCAGTTACTAAAGATCACAGAGCAAGCCACTTGGCTTAACAAGGAGACTCCGAAGGAGTCTTTCTTTGACTTGTTCCATTTTGATTGGCTTGGGTCCTAGGGACCATGGCTCTGAAGTGTGCTCCAAACAAGAGGAATTATCTTGCTTATGATAACAGTTGTAGTCTCCAAGCACACTTCATTCTCTCAAGCCACCAGGCACGCAAACTTGCCGAGCAAATGATCTCCCTCTAAAGAGTAGATCGTCGGAAAAGGAACAAAGAGAATGACTGACTTAGAGATTGTGAACCTGAAGTTGTGGCTTGTGAAGCTCATAGAGATTAAAGCAAAAAAAGTCATGACCTGAGAATACCACTCAAAGGATCAAGAAAATTTCACAAAAAAGCTGCAGGTACTGTGGAGCAGTAGCTGAGTGGGACGGATGCTTTACGTTTTGACTACACTTCCCAGTTGAGAGTCTGGTCAAAATGGGAGAGCCGTTAGGAGGAGACAGTGGGCCCATAATGGAGTCACGTGGGCTAAATCCCCCCAAGACTTAAGACCTGGCCTGGCTGCAGCTTCGGCTTCTCCCTGAAATGTGACCTTTAACACACCAACATGGTTTCCTGGTCCACACTAAGAGCTCATCTGCTGACAGACCCTGTCCATGCCCCTCAGAAGGGTGACCTTGCCCAAAACAATGCATTCTTTGCTAGTAATTTCTCTGTTTCTCCTCCCTCTCTGCCTTTGATAACCTTCCCTTTCTGTTACCCCCTTTCTATCTGCTAGAGTCCTGGGATGCTGCCTGATTCATGAGCCATCCAATAATGCCTATCAGATCTTTAAAATATACTCAGTTGGTTTTTTGTTATTGAACAGGATAAATTCCATTTGTTTTCTACCACAAAGTTTTGACACTAAGTGTAGACTATTTCAGTGTATTTGCTGTATGTATATAAGTGCATATGTATATGTAAATTAAGAATATACATACACACGTATACACACATCTCACAATATACATATGTGTGCATGTATATTCTTAATTTAGACCTATCTACAAATTTTCAAACAAAACACAATTTCCTTTGTAGTTAGATGTATTCTGCGCATTATTCTTTGGTCTAATACACACTTTTACATTTCATTTAGCAGTAAACAACTGAAGCATAATGTGTCCATAAAAGGCAATTATCCTAACAGTTCTAATTATGTTGTAACACTTGCTCTTTCTTCCTTAAGTGTATGTGTATACAAATGTTTGCTTTCTTCGAGAAAAACACTGAAAAAAATGTAGACAGAAAATATGTTTAATAATTCACTCATTTGGGAGAATGTCACTTTTCCAAAACAAAATAATAAATCTTTGTAATTGCAAAATGTTTGAAATAAAATTTCCAGTCAAAAGATAGCTTAATTATCAAAATAAGTGAAACGTCAGCTTAAAATGGGCTTTCTCAATTTAAAAAAATGTACTCGTTATTACATGATATTTTTAAAAGTTTGATTATATAAATTTCTGGTGAGAGATAATTTCTCTTTCCAAAACAAACAAACAAACAAACAAACAAACAAAGAACCTTGCCCCTTATTAATTTCTTATATTCTAACAGCCAGGTAAAAAGTTAGCAAATTGCCTCAAAATCTAATTAAATACTCTATACCAAAATAAAATCTCATCCTTCTTACAGTGCCTGTGTTAAAGAAGAGGAAAACTAGAACTGACACTGAAACTTTTTTTTTTCATTTTAACTTCAATTTGTTGTTTATGACAAAATCTCGTTTTCAAGGTGGCATGTTTAAACATAATTTTCACTAATGGATGTAAAAGAACTCTGTGCCAAAAATATATTTGTACTTCTTTCTCAAAAGGCCTACATTTTGAATGTTAAGAAGCATAATCTCTATAAGTGAAGAGATATAACTTTTACAGTTTGGTAATTTTGAAACTGTAGAAAAACTTTTAGAAGCCCAAATGGATTTTCTTCCCCAAAGGAACATGTGCCCATTGAACTAGTCCCCTTCACCCTGGAATGAATGATGTTCCTCCATCAGGGAGACTAACAAAGGGAGGGAATGCAGGTTGCTACCAAAAAAAAAAAAAAAAAAAAAAAAGGTCTTAATTCTATTTTCATACTGTTTCCTGAAAGTTTTCATGCTGTTCAAAACTGAACCGTCCTTCTAAACATGTATGCACTGAGAATAGTGTTTACACCAAGATAAGCATTTACCCACACAGTAAGGCTAGCTAGCATGGCTTCCTTCCCATTCCACCATATGCCCTGCAGGGAAGGGCTGTGGCTGGTGAATGGACTTTTGCTTCTGCTCCTACTCCTTCATCCTCCCTGCCCTCAAGGAGCAGCTGGAGGCTTCCACCATTCACCCTTGAGTGATCTAGCTCTTTTGTGCATTTCCCTCTCATCCATACTCTCAGCAAAACAAAAACTTACTTTGTATCTGAGAGACAAAATAGTCAATAAACAGTGATTCCCTTTGTTCACAGAGAGCATTTCCAAATAGGACAGAGGTTCTCATGCAAAGAACACAGATGATATCATTGGAAGGCTATGGAATGCCAGAGGACATCATGGTAGAAGCAAAGTAACCATTCTCAAGAAATTCCCCACAAATTGTCAATTTATCACAGAAATGGCTATCCTTTAGAGTTTTAGGAAATAAACAAAAAGATTTCTATAATAACCCTTAAGTTTGATATAAAAACAGATGTACTATTACGCAGAGTTGTATGGAATCAATAAAGAAAACTCTGTTTCTAAAACAGTAAACTACCAGAGGTGTAATTACCATTTTGAAAGAGATGAGAATTTGGTATAGTGCCACAAGTCTCACAGATCAACGTTACCTCATAGTCATATCTCTTCATTCGGGGCTACTGTGAGCCCATAGACTGATCCACTAGAGAGTAGTCAGAAACACAGAAAAGAAACCACAGCAACAGACCTGATTTCCTTCTCTAAGAGAGTGAAGGTGAAATATGAGGAAGAAAAACATATACAGGAAAATGTTTCATTTTATACTTATTTCTATACCTCTAATTTGGTCATTTTACTAGAAATGATTTTAAGATGAGTACTAACTGTTAGGTCCCCCAATAATGGGTCCGTGATTAAAGGAGTGAGACTGATAGAAAGCAAAGGTCAAGCAAAGCTTTATTCCACGCCAAGCATCAAGAATCAGACCTAACGTTTGGGGCCGTGCCTCTTACAGAGAGGGCAACCTATATCTGCTTCACAGACTAGCTTTTAAGGGCAAAGGCCATGTGGTTGGGCCTGGCCACGCACAGGTGGCCAATGAAATTGTAACACAGGGAGAAAGCTGCACAGTCATGTTAGGTCACACATAAGTGACCAATTGAATTACAATTTACCCTAGTAGATATTTGGACCAGCCTATCACCTTGGTCAGAATTGGCGCCCAAAAGGTGCCCAAAGAGTGGGGCCCATATTCCTTGGTAACTAGGGAGACAGTATGCATCCCCCCACTGATCGGATGCCTCCACCTGGCCTGACACATCCTTGTATTTGGGCTTTGTTACCTGGGACTGGTTTCCATGACTTGTTTTTAAGTAAGTCCCCTGGGGGGGAGGGGGGCAGGGACAGTTTAAGTTTTAAACAACAAAGTTTTTGTTGAACCAGATGGAAGCACTCTGGCTAAATAGGTCCTTACACTAACAAATGTATATTTCTTCTTTTAATGGTGAAGGGGGTATGTCTGCAAAAACCACAGTTAACATTAAATTATTGTTAGTTATCTTACGAACGTGGTGCTTTAAGCTTTGTTCTTGGTGTTCCTGTTGAGCCCACTGGCCACTACAAATCCCGCACATCACCTGTGATAATTTTCTTGAGCAATTATTTACTAATGGCCAAAGCATGCCTTTGCATTTGAAAGTTGAGGTGGAAGGACCGTAGAAGGGAATTGTCGAAACAAGTTTCATATTTCTGCAGAAGTCCCTCCAGATTACCATAGTTTGCTTTGGGCAAAGAGTGACTCAGACCAAAGAACTGGAAGCACAAATCACTGGAAATTATTGAATCTTTAAATGAGTCTAAAAATGGGTTAAAAAAAACTTGTTGGCATGAAGTGAAACAATGCAAGAGTTTTTTACTGGGACTAAAGGCTGCAGATGGTTGGTTATGAAGAAATGATCATCAGAAAATGTCCCAGCCGGTCTCTCCCTTATGGGAAGACTTGTCTGCTTCCTTTCACCCTGCCAGCAAGCAGGCATAGGTCCAGAGGTTTCGATTATCAGTGTTTCAGTTGTGGTCTTCCACTGCCAACATCTGTCTCCTATCTCCTGTCCAGCTTGAACTGGACATGAACTGTTCTTTTCCATCTTTCCTCCTATAATTTCAACCCAGTGAAGCCCCAAACTACTCTGCAGGCCCCAATATCCCCCGATTTTCCCCAATGTTCCAGTCCTTTCTGGAAAAAAAATAGTTTCATTGGAAGCAGATACTCCCTTTATTTCAATCTGGATTTTCCTAAATTGCAATGCTTTCCTTGTTCTAAATACCCTGGATTATGGGAAAGGATCCTGGGTCAGGGTCTATAGGGCTTCCTCTGGACTACTTTTTTCTTTTTTTTTAAACACCACTTTTCTCACATTCAAGATACTATCGCCAAATTACTTCCATGGCATCAAACATTTTTCCAATGGAGTTTCACCTCCAGATCACAGCTTTCTCCTGCCCTTCATCTCCTACAGCCTATAATCTCTGTATCTAAATGAGTCACATTAAAGATTAACCTGGCTCAAAGAATCCCAAACCCCTCCCCGTCTCTCTCTTTTTTTGATTTAATTTATTTATTTGAAAGACAGTGAGAGAAGAGGGCAGGAGCAGAGAGGAAGAGCAGAGGCAGCGGGAGAAGCAGGCTCCTGGCTGAGCAGAGAGCCTGATGCGGGGCTCCATCCCAGGACCCTGGGATCATGACCTGAGCTGAAGGCAGACGCTTCATGGACTGAGCCAG
>PISX010033638.1:0-14929 GCA_004024625.1 Mellivora capensis | reverse complement strand
AGTAGAATTAAATTCAAAGAGATCCTACCCTATGCACATTGTACTCAAAGTACCAAAAAGACAGAAATAGAATCCTGAAAGCAGCAAGAGAAAAGTGATTCATTATATACAAGGATTCTCAACAAGATTAAGAGCTGACTTCTAATCAAAAACCATTGAGGCCAGAAAAAAATGAGATGACATATTCAGAATATTGAAAAGAAAAGAACCTGTCCACCAAGAATTAGTACCTTAACAACTGGTCTTCAAAAATGAAGGAGACATTTTAAGACACCCTCAGATAAACAAAAACTGAGAGAATAAGTTCCAGGCAACTCATGGCCACCAACAACCCATCTTACATTACTTATACATCATGGCCTAATGTTTATGTCCCCATCATTGCTCTTCTTATCTTATGCTTGAAACACTTGTATCTGTCCTTTTATTCCAAACTAAAAATTGTGCTATAGCCCAATTACATCAATGGGAATTGATACACACTTATTAAACTTTAATGTAACCAAGCATCAGATTTAAAAGTACACTTTCTCCTGTTTTGATTTGAAATGTGGATGTAATTCTGCCTGAGTCTAGAAGTGTTCCCGTAACATAATTTATTCTTTTCCTAAATGTATTTATGTATCTAGCAAGTAAGAATCAAGAGAAGTGGAAAGGGGGAATAACTATAACCACTTTCTAAAATTCACAAATTTTCGTTAACTCCTAACAGTTGGTAGGCTAGTGCACTTCAAAAAAAAAAAAAAAAAGTTCATTATTTGAGAACTCTGAGTACAGACTCTGCTTATCTTTAGCAAAGATGCTTTAAAAAAAAAAATCAAGCACCATATTCTACCTGCCCATCTGGATATGCCCAGCCTCAGTTCCAGCATCTTTGACAATTGTTTTCAGACCAACCTCATCTTCCACTCCTTGAACTCCATGCCAGAGAGTTCTTGGGATATGTCATGCTCTTTTTAACTCAGTGGCTCCATTGACATAGTCAGATTCCTCATCTTTTAAGACCAAAATATCCCCTCCTATATAAATTCTTTTCAGACATCCTGGGAAATTGGTCACTTCCTCCTCTGCAGGTTCACTTTTGCTTTTATTTTCTGTAAGAATTTATCACATTATACAATAATTATGTGCCCATATGAATGCTACCATTAGACTCTGATCTCCTCCAGAAATGGCACCTCTCATGGATCTCTGTGTTCCTGACCCTCGGCACAGTAACTGGAAGGGAATCAGTGAGGGTTGGCTCCATGAATTATTTGAAATAGGTTAACTAAATTTTACTAATGAATAATAAGTATAAAAGCCTATAACGGAATAATTGTGGGTCCTTACCATAACAGTTTCCGACACCAGCTCCGGGCTAATAATGTATTCTATGATAACCCATCAATGTAAAAATGCTTGTTCATTCATGACTACTATTCATACAGAAGGGATGTGAGAAGTCAATGCTTATATCTAGGGTACTTTACCCTTGTTTTACTTATTTGAACAAACATATGAAACAGTACCCTTGAGAAAGAATTGATGCTAACCTCAACAACTTGGTCATTCATGTAAATCTGTGCCTGGTCAATTCCCTCACAAGTATTGCAAATAGGTCCAGGTATGTCTGACTCTGAGGACGAATGCAGGTCTCCCAGGGAATGTAGTACACATGCTTATGTAAATTTGAGCACCAGAATTAACCATCTCATGATTCTAAACACATGTACCCTATTATATAGCACAACACTTGGCATATGGTAGATGATCGTTGTGTGCTATGTCAATTAAATACAGTGGTCTTGATTTAAATAGTATAATTATCTCCTGTATCTTTCTCTATATTTTCCCCTTTTCTATCCCTAGTCAAAGGCAGGTTCTCTTTTTCAGCACATATTCTCAGCAAGGAACTAAATCCTTTTTCAGAATGATTTTCTATAGTTATTCCTCCTGAGATTAGTTCAGCTTCCATTGCCAGCATTTGATGCCTCAAATAGAAATCCTTTTAGTTTCCCATTTCAGAATTTGCACTGAAATAGTAACGAGTTTAATCTGCTCACACAGAAATAGTATCTTCTCATTGGGCTCACAGCCATTGTGAGCTTTCTTAAATTCACTCTCAAGACTTTGCTAGATGATTTTTCCACAACACAGTCATAAAACTGCTTATCTCCCAATTTTTCTCCAACTTTTTTCTTTTCTAAAACTGTTAGTGTTTATAGTTCCACGGTCAACTATCATTTACATTTCTTTCCCTGCAATGGACTCCTCGGGCTAAGGATCTGTCACAAGAATGTTTTCTCTTAGCCCACTTTTAAATAGTATGGAGTCACCTTTTTGTCTGTGTCCAAGTAGAATTCAGTGTAATCAAGAAATTGGAAAAGAGAAGTACTTCTTTACATCCTGTTAGTGATTGGTTATTTGGAAATAATTATACCTGTTATATGAGAAAAATTCTAAACACTTCTCTATGCAAAATTTTATATGAATTCATGTTGGTAAAACATCAGTTTTTAATATATTAGTTTGGACTGCTATGACAAAATACTGCAAATTGGGTGGCTTAAAAAACAAACATTTCTCGGAGTGCTGGAGGCTGGGAAGTCCAAGATCAAGGTACTAGCAGATTTGGTTACAGATGAGAGCACTTTCCTGGGTACAGAAGGCTGCCTTCTCACCTGAGCAAGCCCTCTGGTGTCTCTTCTTATATAAGAGCACTAATCTCATCATGAAGGCCCTGCCCTTAAGACGTATGTATTTAAACCTGATTCTCTCTCAAAGATCCCATTTCCAAACTACTACACTGGAGATAAGAGCTTCAATATATGAACCTTGAGGGGACACAACTCCATCCATAGATTAACATAACCTTTTAAAAAGAATAAATTATAGTTCAAACTCAGCCAACTCACTCTTCCTTTATAGTGAATATCTTTATAATTCTCATTAAAATTTTGATCAAAATTTCTGAAATGGTAAATTTTTTTAATAAAAATTAAAAAAAATAAAAAATAAAAAAAAATAAATGACTGCTAATATAACTAATGACATTTGAGGTCTTTTTTTGCAAGGAATTATTTTTATGAATTTTATAATTCATTGGGCTTTGAGATATCACTACTGAAAAAAGTTATAAGAGTGACAAAGCAAAATAAAATGAAGATACAAAACAACTGGAATTCCTGTATATTGTCAGTGATATACTGAAACTGGTACTCATTTATACTCATTTATAAGAGTGAACAGGGAAATACTAAAAATAAAAGTCTCTCAACAGTAGAATGGATGAAAAAAAAATTGTGGTGTAGCCATGCAATGGAATACTGCATAGCAAGAAAGAGAGTGAACTGATATCCCATAAATGAATCTCAGACATAATCAATGAGCAAAGGCAGCTAGACAAAGGAGAATGCTTCTTTTTCACTTATATGAATTTCAAAAACTGATAAAATAATCACTGCTGATAAATATCAGAATAGTTGTCATCCTTGAGTGGGAGGAGGCATGAGGGAGTCTTCTGGGGCTAGAAGTGTTCTATATCTTGATCTGGGTGTTGGGTACAGCAATATGTTGTATATTAAAATTCCTCAGGTATACACTTAAGATATATGTACTTCATGGTACACACATCATACCTCAATAAATATTTAAAATAATTTTTAAAAAGGATCAAAAATATGATTAACAACCTGATCCACACTGTAACCCAACAAATGCCTGGATAATGGTGAACCCTGTGTTCCTCAGGAGTAACTCACTGCTTTGTCCAATGACTTCTCCAAAAGATGCCCTTATGAAATTCCACACGCATGAAAGACAAATCATGACCTCAAGTCTCTCTGGGAGCCTTCATCTAACTCTGACATAATGCACTTTTCTTACAAAATTAGGTTTCCACTTTGCCACTCAGCTCCAAAAACAAGTAAGTCACTGTATAACAATCTATACATATAGTCTGTGTCCATATTTCATTTAGATCATTCAAAATAGGACGTTTGAGAGGAGAAGGGAATACTGTTAATAATTACTTAGGGACACCATTCTTAAACCACAATTGTCTTAGATGAACTAGATGTGTGGTCATATTTTGTACAGGTGGTAAAACTATAAAGAAAAGCAAGGAAAACTAACACAAATTTCAGGATGGTGGTTTAATTTGGACAAAAATGAGGTTGCCATGAGGAAGGAACACAGGGATCTTCAAAGTTTCTCTCCCAATCAACATCATATATATATATATATATATACACACACACATATATGTATGTGCATATGTACATATGTATGTGCATATGTACATATGCACATACATATATACATATGTACATATGTACATATGTACATATGTACATATGTACATATGTACATATGTACATACATATATGTGTGTGTTCATCTGCTTTTTAAACCACAAATATGCATTTACATACTCCTCTATGCAAAAAAATTCATAATAAATTTTTTAGGTTAGGTTTAAAAGCAATCACAAAACCCAAAATTAAGGTAACAGGGATAGGTATAATGTGGCTTATGCTTGCCATTATGGTAATGAGTTCAAGTCACTGAATGGTGTTTGGTTATATCCATATTTTTTTATAGGAAATAGGATTTATCGGTGGGCATGAATAAGGAAGGGACAGTGTCAAGGTTTTCATGAGTGCAGTGCCAGCAATTTGTCCAGGAGGCCATGACTAAGGATGTATTTGATACCCCAGTCATCTGGGATGAACTACTTTTCAACCACCATGTCTTCAAATTCATCTACATTAACTTTACTAAAGCCCCACTTCTCAACGATGTGATTTTCTGGAGGCCAGAGAGCTTGAAGTTGGCCCTATACAGGGCTTCAACCACATGTTTCTTGTTCTGCAGTTTGATCAGTATGGACCCTGGCCACTATGCCCTAGGACTTTCTGAAGGCACCCTACATACCTGTCTGCAGCCCCTTGGCTCCAGCACAAGACAAAATCTTGTTGATATGGATGACATGGAAGGGGTGAAGCCATACTCGGATGTGAAAGCCATATTTGCCACAGCCTTTCACCGTGTATTTTTTTGGAACAGACAGAAGAAGTCTCCAGGGCTCCAAAAGAGAGTTGTTCATATTCATCTAACACCATATGGCCAAGGTGTGGGAACTCATCTGCTTTTGCCTTCTTCCATTCTGGGTCAAAGATGTGGATGTTGGCATCACGGACATCTCTGCAGATGGGTGACTTTGGATATGACTTGTTCTTACAATATTGGTAACACCAGCAAGGCAGTGACCCATAGCAACATTATAACCTTCTGTGGGGTCCCAAAGGGAGAGAAGAGGTTGTATCCACATTTTTTGTAATGTCTTTGTTTGGGAAGGAATTTTTTTTACACAAAACCACCAGTTATTTGGGCTACAATTTTATTTTTTTTAAACCCAAGTTTTAAATATTAAGTCAGGAGTTGTTCTTTGGGTATAAATATGAAGAAGCTTCAGGTTATATATTACGGATACATTATAGCACAAGCAGATACTCAGCTAACATTGAAAAGTAGGATGTTGATTTTTCTCTTCCTCGTCCATCCCTTTTCCTTGAAGATAGTGGCATGGCCAGGGGCCAAACATATGACAGGATCAAGGAAGTAGCAATGTGGTTGGTATATTATTACACATAAGTAGTTGAGCACATAAATACATATATTGATCATAACTGGAGTCAGGTTCTCAATGAAATACAAGACTATATTAGCTGCTATGGCAGGGAAGAGCTATTTTGGAGAATAGGAAAGCAAGCATGCTAGAAGGCACAAATGTCACACAGTGTTCAGTGTCCATTTGAGCTTTGTATTGGTTTCTTATTACTGATGTAACAAATTACCAATCACTTGGTGGCTTAAGACAACACAAATTTATTGTCTTAAATGCTAGAGATCAGAACTCTGAAATGGATTTCACTGGGCTAAAATCAAAGTGTTAGCAAGGCCATATTCCTTCTGGAGGCTCTAGGAGAAAATATTTTTCCTCACATTTTCCAGCTTCTAGAGCCTGTCTGCATTCTTTGATCATGATCCATACCCTCTCTCCTCCAAAACCAGAAGTATAGCATCAAATCTCTCTTTCTCTCTCTGACCTCTGTTTCCATTGCCACACTTCTTACTCTGCCTCTGCCTTTGTTATTACATCACCATCTGTGAATCTAGTTTGAGACATGGGCATCTTTGTTGGGGAGGATTATTCTTTCTATCACATGCTATGACTCTGAAATGAGAATAGTAAGAAAAAAAAGTTGTACTTTTCTATGGCTGCTGGGGGGCAAAGGAAGCAGGAAGCAGAGGACTTGGCTTTACCAGGACTATATTTCTGCCAACCCTGGAGAGAGAAAGGGAACGAAGGCAATTCTAGTGATGGATCTTAGAATCTTAAGTTGTACAGGAAAGAAAGAGAAGACCGGTTGGAGGTAGAAGGGAGGGCTGTTAATGAGATAAGGCCAATGGGCTAAAGATCTCATAGGGTCAAAGAATTGCTGAATGGGATGGCTACAACAGACCAGTAGATGCGAGGAGTCAAGATTTCAGCAGTGTTCATTCATGATATGGATAAAGTCACATCATGAATGTGGTGTGAAAGGGTTGCCACAGGAAAGGATGGCTAAATTGGGACAAAAGAACATTTACTGGATGCAAGGGCATCACTTCCACTTTTTTTAGGAAAGCTGTAAAAAAGGAACTCATGGAATCAAGGAGGTGAAGGTGATGTCTGTCAACAAATACAGCCGATGGCACCAGGGTGAAAAAATTTTTTTTTTCCTAACAGGCTTACTTTTCTGACCCTGTAGATTTGACTTATTAACAGAGCCAAAAGCAAAATGGGTATTATTAGAAAATGAAAATCACTCTATACTAAACCTTTTCATGGACTTCTGTAAATCTGGGTTAGTGTAATGAGCTAAATTGTGTCCCCCAAAATTTATGTGTGAAAGCTCTAACCTCTACTACTTCTAAATGGGACTATATTTGGAGACTGGGCCTTTAAAGAGGTGAGAAAGTGAGGCCCATAGACTGGGCTCCAATTCCATCTAACTGGCGTCCTCATAAGAGGAGGAATTTGGACACCCAAAAAGAGAAAGACCAAGGATGCACTTACACAGAGAAAAGACCATGTGAGGACAAAGTGCATAGGCAAGCATCCATCTGCAAGTTGAGGAGAGAGGCCTCAGGAAACCAAACATGGAACCTCAATCATGGACTACACACACAGGTTCCACAACTGTGAGAAAATTCTTGTTGCTAAGCCATTTAGTCTGTGGTATTTTGTTATGGCCACCCCCAACAAACCAAGGTACCTAGTTTGTTTTAGAGATTATGATTTAGAAATTGTTCCTAATTTTAACACTACTTTAGAAAGTGCTTTCTTTCTGGAAAGTTCTTTTTTAGGATCTCAAGAGTCATTCTATCTTCCTTTATCTTGGATTCTCTGAATCTTAATGAAGAGGGCACTGAGAAGGATTCATGTGAATGGAGGAGAGGTGGGTGGTGACCCATTCCCCATTGGCCACCAGACTTTGTTTCAATACACATGGATGCAGGCTTGGTACATGGAGACTATTTTGTGAAATGCTCATCAGCAAGAACACACACCAAGTCTTTTCCACAGTCTGTGTCTTGGAAAAGTTTGAGCGCAAACTGGCAGTAATTTAAGAACAACCTAGGAGTCCAAGTTCTTTTCTGCCTTCCTCTACCACATGTCTTCCTTGTGGCAACTGATTTTTCCACTGGCAGGCAGACAAAGGTTTTGTCATATTTGAGTTAAGGTGTTCATGCTAAAACATCCAGGAAAACAGCAGAAGAGGAGGTTGTACAGGCCTAAGCAGCAAGAAAGCAAAACAGGTAAATTAAATGTTCTATAAAAGATGGCTTGACAAGATGGCCCACATTATACTACAAAGATATTAAAGAGGCAATTTTGTCTATTTGGAAATATTACAATGGGAACATAATGTTATGTCACTGTGTAGTTCGACTTCTGCTTCTTAGCTACCATGACATTAATTTGTAGATAAGTTTCAACTCTCTCTGATCTTGAAGTATTTATAGAAACTACCAAGCTTTGGGCCACCAAGCAATTTGTGGATTTCATGTAGGAAAAATAACAGTGGAAATTGGCCAGTGAACTCAAGTTGAATGAGAGTTTTGGTGTTGTTTATTTCCCATGTCACCAATCTGACTCATCATGGGTAGCAAAAATCTTTTGTAAGGATCTGCACCTGGTACATTCAATTGAAGCAGGCCACCTGCATGGTTCACTGTAACAACCTTAGGACAACATCTGCAGCATCCATCAGATAGCACACTCCATCTTTATGGTGTCCCATGAGGCGTTCCCACTGTTCCACCAGCTAATGCACCAGATGCAGGGTAAATGCTCTAATCCAGAACATGTCTGGATGCCCATTTGATGCCCAAGAGGCTGTGTATAAATAGTGGTCCTGCCACAAATGTCTACCATTGCCAAAAATACATGGCAAGAGAAGTGTGTGTGTTTGAATGCACAAAGGGGTGCATGCATTTTTTAAAAAGATTTATTTATTTATGAGAAAGAGAGAGAGAAAGAGAGCACAAGCAGGGGGAGGGGCAGAAGGAGAGAGAGAGAATCCTGGAGCAGACTCCATGCTAAACATGGAGCCCAACCCAGAGCTTGATCCCAGGATCCTGAGATCATGACCAGAGCTGAAATCAAGAGTTAGCCTCTTAACTGACTGTGCCACTCAGGTTCCCTGTGTGCATGTATTTTTAAACAAATAACAAAGATAAAACCATAATTATTGCTCTCGTCTCCTTCACATTAGAGTCTCCTGCACTACGAGAAAACAACCAATCTTAAGATATAACATAAAATCGTAGAAGCCAAGTCCTTCATTTTACAAATGAGGCCCAAAGACTGTTCAATGTCTCATGGAAGGTCACGATTATTTCTTAGTATTTGATCAAACATACCTGCTAGAAGTTTACAGACCCAATGTCCCACATACTTTCATTCAGTGAGCCTGTATAAATATACATTTTATGTGTAAAACCTACATTTTAACAAGCTCCCCTGGTAATTCTGCACAGGTGAGACATACTGGGATAATTGAGGCCAAGTTTCAGTCAGTGGTCTCTCCCATGGCATCAAGCTACCTATGGCTTCAATAGCCCAAAGATCTCTTGTTCCATATAGTTTCATGATAACATTCTTGTTTAAATCATAACTCTTTGGAACTTATGTTGGACCATATCTGCTATAGCATGGCGCTAAAAAGTTTGTAATTATTTATTCAGAAAGCAGTAAAGAAATATTAACAATAAATATTTTATTTATAAAAGTAAGAAACCATAGAGATAAAATGGCAAAATAGGTAGCACTTGGAACACTGGACTAACTACATTAAAGCAAATGCATTTTAAACAGACAAAATTGGAGTTCAAAAATGTTTCCCCTTCTTCCTCCAAAGTCCCAGATTTAACCAGTGTCAGCTGATCGCATAGGAAGGGACAACAGGTCAGGGAGAAGCTACTGGTGTGGGACAATGGAAGGACACCCCCAGGAGTCACGAGATGTAGCTATTGACTTCAGCTGTCCTACTAGGTAAATCAGGGTTTGATTTATTCTTTTGTTGATCACTGATACCAGGATTTGGCAAACATTTTCTATAAAAGGTCAGATGATAAGTATTTTAGGTTTTGCAGGCATGATCTCTGTCACAGCTCTTCAACACTACGATGGTAGTGAGAAAGCAGCCACAGACAATAGTAAATAAATGACACAGCTATGTTTCAATAAAACTATTTACAAAAACAGGAACAGTGAAATTGAGCCCTAAGGCTGTAGTTTGTTAACCTGAGGTCGAAACTTAACAATAGGATAGATAAAATGTTTACATCAAATTAAAAGGCATATCATAACAAAATGTAATCATTACACCATAAAGGGCACACACACACACACACACACACACACACACACACTGAGGAAATATTCTTCCAGTATTCTATAACCTATCACCCAAGTCAGCAAAAATGTCTCTCATCTCTTTGATGAACCAATGAAGTTCTAATATACCCCAAAGCTGTTTCACTTTCATCTTATTTGTCAACATAAATAAAAATATCAACAGATACTTATGCCAGAACCACACTTCTTAAAAATAGATATATCTATTCTGAATCTATGTATCTTTAGTCTTTTTTGTCAGATATAAAAATGTTTAAAACTAGCTGATATATAATCACTTAGATTTTTTTCATTTTCTTTCTCTTTCTTTCTTATTTTTAAACATTAGAACTCATAACACTTCCCTCTAGTACTTATTTTGCTAATTTACTGTACAAATTAGGATGCTTTGAGCAAAAAATAACAGAAAAGTTCATTCAACCTATCTTCAAATGTAGAAAGTCTCTTGGTTTGCATAACTGGATGTCTAGAAGATGTGCTTTTAGAGTTGACATTATCTATGACTTTGGCTCCCTGTTGTTCTCCCTCTGGTGAATGGGGCTTCCTACTGACGCTGGATATGAAATGACTGGGCCACCCAACAATGAGAAGAAGACAGAAAAGCCCCAAATTATGGAGGATGCATTTTTCACATAATCTGCAACAAACCTCTCCTTGATGCTTATTGGCACAGATTGAGTCATATGACAATTTCTAAACCAACCCCTGGGGAAGAGAGGTAGGCTTAACCACAGACCCACCCTGGAGCATGGGTGGGATCAGCTTCCCCTGAGACATGTGGACTGAGTCAGACATGGTTGGACACCTGAACAAAGAGGGGAGGGAGGAGATGAATAATGAAAACATTTCTGAAGATAAACACTACCATTTATATTCCATTTAGTTTTTCTGTCAGTTTTATTTTCTTTACAGCTTGTATATCACTGAGAAGTCATTTGAAAACTTTAGTGAAGAGTTGCTCAAAAAATTTACAACTTGAATAATTGAAAATATTTTCAGATATTTAACTGTTAAGGAATTAATCACAGCAAGCAAAAAATTTGAAACAAACTAAATGTTTAACAATGTTGAAGAAATTATGGCATTGAAACATAAATACATTTGACAAGTCATAAAATATAGAACATAATAAAAAGCATGTTGTAAAATAGTTTTTTGGTGTCAAACAATAAAACAAAGATTACCAGAGCTTTAAAAGGAAAAAAAAAAAAAAAGAGCCAAGTTTTGTCTATCATCTTACCTTGTGAGGGATCCTAAGGTAGTAAAGAAATCACTGAAAAGTGTGCTAGTGGGGGAAAGTGAAGTGTTTTAAGTGTTAAAAAAAAATAGGTGTTCACAGTAGAAAACTAATTAGGTATTGAAAACTAGTTCTCTTTAAAAAAAAAAAAAAGAAAGAAAGAAAAAGAAAGAAAATTGAGCACCTGGATGACTCAGTTGTTAAGCGTCTGCCTTTGGTTCAGGTCATGATCCCAGTGGGGTCCTGAGATCGAGCCCCACATCAGGCTCCCTGCTTGGCTGGAGGCCTGCTTTTCTCTCTCCTGTTTCATCTGCTTGTGTTCTCTCTCTCGCTGTCTCTCTCTCTGTCAAATAAATAAATAAAATCTTTTTTAAAAAAAAGGAATGAAAATTAATCCTCTAGATATGATGGAACAACTCCACTGTCTTTAAACAGTTAGCAACAAGTGCCACAGCTCACTGATCAGCGTCATCAGTTAGTTCCAGTAAGGGTCAAAATTCATAGTCTTCAATCAACTTCAAACACAACCAGTTGTGATGAAGTCAGAATTCAATTTTGATACCTCCTAGATGAGTATAAATTTTCTATTTATATCGCTATCAACCTGTATCCATCAGCAACCACCCAGGTGCACAAGAGCCACACTAGCATGTAAAACAGGGGAGATTTAAATCAGAGAACTGGATATGCAGGAAATGAAAGAGTTGAGAAATCACAGGAGGGGAAAGCCACTACCCAGACCCCAGGCTAGAAGGGCAAAGGGAAAGGTGGTGACAGTAAAACCCAAAGGCCAAGGTCAGTTGACAGAAACTAGGACATTAACAGCCCTGCTACACAGAAACTGGAAGAGCTACTGCTAAAGGCAGAGAGAAGGGAATACAACACCCTGTCTTCTCCCTTCTTCCTGCCTCCAAACTCATGAAAGCTTCTCATTTGCTAAACCTCAATGAAAGCCAGATGATGTGGTAACAGGAAAACAGGAAGCGCTGTTCACACTGGTCATCCCTTTTATAAAGAAAGAAGAAGGAATGTATCTGATTGCAAATAGTCAAGGCCTGGTACAGAGAAACTGTCAATAAATGTGTGTACAAATAGACCTTTACAAAGATGCTTCTAGAAGGCCATTTACATGGAAGAATGTTAATCATTCTTTTTCTTGATTATAATAGTTTCATTTCTTTTCTATTTATTTTCTGATTTTCTTTCAATGAATATGTATTATAAAAGTTATTTTTTAAAGATTACAAGTTATTTTTAAGAATTATGTATTAAAATGGAAGCAATTATTGCAAACATTTAGCCATTTTTAATCTTATATAATTATATAATTAAGCCATATTAATCTTCAATATTTTTATGCATGCCCATGTTGTCTGGAGGGCTATACATGTAATCCATCATAAGAAATAAACTCAGAGTCTTCAGAGTGGAATATTTGGGTTTTTTTTTAAGATTTTATTTATTTATTTGACAAAGAGAGAGAGAAAGACAATGAGAGAGGGAATACAAGCAGGAGGAGTGGGAGAGGGAGAAGCAGGCTACCCACCAAGCAGGGAGCCAGATGTGGGGTTTGATCCCATGACCCTGGGATCATGACCTGAGCCCAAGGCAGATGCTTAATGACTGAGCCACCCAGATGCCCCCAGAGTGGAATATTTGTAAGGACAAACAGTCATTTTCATATTATTAGCTGTCTCTCATAATAAAACATAAATATATTATCATATTAACAACTGACTTCTTACTCTTAAGGATTGGAAATAAAGAAGTTGTTAAAGGGAAGAAAATCTCATTCTGCTCCAGTTGTAATGGTTCAAATATTTTCCTTATCTGTGAGAGTATAGTTGCAGGATTGTCACGAGGTTGGCAGTAAACAAGTGACAGAAACATGCGGGTGTACAGAGTTTCCTTTAAAGTACTTATGCTGAGTGAAATAAGTCAAGCAGAGAGAGTCAATTATGGTATGGTTTCACTTACCAATTTCACTTACCAATACCAGGGCCTCGTGCCTAGAAATTGTGAGTAAATGAGTCTCATGTGGACCTCGAGCATCCACCCTTCTATGTACTTGTTACAGTAAGGATTACAGTCAGGGTTGAAGATCGTAATCCAGAGAGAACCAGGCCCAGATCTACCAGGAGTTATTTCTGAAAGTGCTTCTTAATATATATACAGAAGGTTTGGGGGAAGATGGCAGAGTAGGAGGATCCTAAGCTCACCTCATGCCACAGATACAACTAGATAATATGCAAATCAGGGTAAAGAACCCAGAAAATAACCCAAAGACTGGCAGACTTTTCTACAGCTAAATGTAGAAAAGCTAAATGTAGAAAAGGGGCCATGTGGAAGAGGGCAGGAAGGGCAGAGATATAATTGGGAGACAAATGGACCTGTGGGACTATCTGTAGGAAGGAGGGATGCCACGAATATGAAGAGGGAAAAGAGACACCCCAGGCATCTCAAACATGGAGAGCCTGAAGGGAGGAAAACAAATCCTAATAACATTTGGCTTTGAAAACCTGAGGAGGTGAGTTTCACAAATTCTTATAATCCATGGAGTTTACTACCTGGAACTTTAAAAATCAGCAGGCTCAGCTCTGGAACAGCAGAGAAAGTGAGAGAAAATGTAGTGTCTGCCCTTAAAGAGACAGCAGAACAAATAACCCCATGGAGATATAGCATAGGAACAGCACTTTGAAAAATACCTGGGGTATACCGGAAGAAAATTTGTTCACTAATCTCAGAATATGTGCTAGAGGGGCAAAGGTGTTTGGGAGCTTTCTCCAGGAAGAAAGGAACTGGCAGGTGTCATTTCTCTCCACCCCCCTCCCATCAGCCTAGACACATAGACACTATGGGAACCAGGCAAATAGCAATACTGTCCACCTAACTTGTTAACACCATTCACCCTGTCCTGTCTAGCATGCCTTTGTCCCTGTGTCTCCTGTAGACTTGCCCCTCCAATAGGCCACTGGCTGGAGTTGTTCCAAAGTGATGTTGTAAGTCTGGCAGGGTATAAGCAACTCTGAAAGGGGCCAGAACCACTCCAAAATAACTCCTACCATGGGGAGAGGGGGAGATAACCACACACACACACACCAGCCTGACTAAGGTCCCACTGGTGGGCTGGGGGCAGACATCTGTCCTGACTGAAGACTACATCCAGTAACAAAATTTCTCCAGGGAACAACATAGGAAAATAATCCTTTAGTTTAGTGCTACTACATCTCAAGCAAATGCCTGGGCTATCTCAGCTCAAATCCAAGACTAGCCCACTGAAAACACAGGGACCAAATTCTGCCCCCAACAAAGAAAGTCATTGAAGACAACAGGACTGAAGGCAAAAGAAGCTCAACCACAAGAGTAGGGTGCATGCAACATCACCAGAGACATCCCTGAAACACCAGATTCTAATGAACAGCAGACACTATGCTGCAGAACACATAGCTGAGTTTCCTATCATATAGAAATTGACAGAGAGTTAGGCATAATGAGGAGACAGGAGAATATGTCCCAAATAAAAGAATAGGACATGATTATGTGTTTTGTGTGTGTTGAGTTTGAGAAGTTCTTTATAGATCCTGGATATCAACCTTTTGTCTGTACTGTCATTTGCAAATATCTTCTCCCATTCCGTGGGTTGCCTCTTTGTTTTGTTGACTGTTTCCTTTGCTGTGCAGAAGCTTTTGATCTTGATGAAGTCCCAAAAGTTCATTTTTGCTTTTGTTTCCTTTGCCTTT
>PISX010033637.1:0-14641 GCA_004024625.1 Mellivora capensis | reverse complement strand
CAGTTGCCTTGAACTCTTTGCCAGATGACCTTACTCACATTTACTTCCTGGGACACATATATACCTGATTCCAAGATATTTCATGTGGTCATGCAAGTACCCGCCATCTTCAGACCTCAGAACGGCTCCCACTTTCAGCCACTCTATAGTTAGACTCATCGTGACAGATTCCTTCCCACATAAGTTTTTCTTCAGCCATTCCCCATTCCTTTCTACACTCTGATTCCTGCAGACCTTTCCTGTCCTCTCTGAGATTGAACACACTTTAAGATTTCTTTAGGTGACTCCTCAGCAACCATGACAATATAGGAACTCTAGTAAGGAGGAAGAAGATTGTCTCCTAATATCCTATGTTAGGGATCGAAAACTCAGCTCTGCCCCAGTCAGGATCCCTGCCTCAGTTAATATGCTTTAGTATTTCTATTTGTAAACACTGAGTTTTGAGAACAGAGATTATCTTTGTGACTCATTGAAGTTTGCTCTTTTGCAAAGTAGTAAATTATATGAAATTACTTCTTTAAATGGAAAGCCATCCTTACTGATGAAGAGGTTATCTGTGCACTAGATTTCTTTCTGTTTTAAATATGCCTAATCCTACAAAAAAAAAAGAAGTAAAATCTTATTTTTTAACAATCCGTAAAGCTTTCCATTTCATAAAGCCTATTTAGTGCCTTATTTCTTCCAAGGTATTTTATAGTCCAGAGGGAAAAGTGGCCGGGTCCCTACTCATTGTCAAGTTACAAAGTTAATTTCTATTAGTTACTCATTTTAATAGCTTGATGAGGAAGAAAAACTCCATAATCATTTAGTATACAAAGGCCAATAAACTTTCTCAGCATTACATAAGAATTCAAACTGAGCAAGATTTGATCTTGGAAAAATGGTTTATATACTTTTACATTGGAAATGTATGGATCTCAACAGAACTCTATCCTTGATTCTTCTAAATAAGCATACCAACAAACAATAGGTATTACCATTATTAATTAGGTTTATTTTTTCTGGGTATCTTCATTCTTGGTTCTTTAACTCACTGATGCATTGCTATCTCTAGAGTAATAAAATTCAGCTGCATCTTGAGCAGAGCACAGGAAAACTCTGCTCTGCTGAACAGGAAAACTGAAAAAGCCCCTGTGCCAGGTACTAGGAATGGTGCAAACATGACTCATACACCACTGATACAGAGGTGGATGAGGAGGTCTTTCATTTAGTGATAGTCTCTTTACACCCATACTAATTTAAATAAACTCATTGATCAGCACCAGAAAAGTATGGATGATTGCATAGTTTTGCAATAGGACCTTTATGGAAGGCCTTTAAAACACACTAACTAGGGACAATGGGGGAACTCTTAATGCCAGTAATAAAATATCCTATTGAAAGAAATTAGATCAGTGTTAAAAATACCAGCACTGAAATATACTGGATTATAAGGACTAAGTAGTGTCTCAAGAGGAGCCTGCAAGAATTGATCCCATTTCCCTAAAGGGTTGAATGAAAGCTTTGGATTTACGGTTTTGATTTATGCAGTAGCCATTAAAGTACTTTCATGGTCAATTTTTCATGTGAATACTGTTGCACACTTATTTTTTTATGATACAGCGTTATGTGGCAAGCTGAATCAGCAACCTATTTAACTTTGAGGGGCAATTCACAGTGTTGAATTAGACCTTCCCATATGGTTTCCATTAGTTAGCGATTGCCTTCCACACTTTGAAACTTCATATTATTTGAGACCACTAAGAACGGTCTGTTAATATGAGCCAATTTGCATTCACAGCTGCATTCTGTTGAAATCAGTGACTGCTTTTTGAAAAATGGAAAATATAGATTTGTGGTAACAGATGTTTCCTAAGGCTACATTCTTGACAACTAAAGGCAAAAAAAATCCAGTGATCTGGAAGACTGAAAATTGGGCCTCATTTGTTTAACAAATCATGTGGTAGACAATCTGTATTGTAGTATTCAAGAGTCATCTGTGCATACAGGTCTTAGGATAAAATAATGTAATGTTTGACAAGAGAATTTCTTAGAAATGTATGTACTTGACCATTGAGGTTATTCTGAGCAGAGAGCCCGATGCGGGACTCGATCCCAGGACTCTGGGATCATGACACCTGATCCCAGGTGTGACATGATCAGGCACCTATTACCTATAAATATCCTGAATGTTTCCAACAAAAAGAGCATAGATATCTTTTGTAATATCTTTTGCAGAAAAATTCTGCAGATTATTCTGCATTTCCTTCCCATTTATTTACCTGTGATGATTTTTGCTACAAAAAATAAATCCTTGAAACAAATATGTTAAGCGCTTACTTCCATAAATGTCATTTCTGTAGGTGGCTCTGATAATGTGACGCATGTGTGGCATGAGGAAGATGGGCAGTTACTGTCCCCAAGCAGCTTGGCTGCACAGTAAGTCTTTCTTTGTTGTTTATTTCTGCACTAGTAGGTAACTTGTCTGAATAAGCAATCAACACAATTTATCAATTTATATAATTCATTTATCAGTTTGTAAGACTTTGAAATAGAAAAATCCACTATTAAAAAAAAAAAGAAAAATCCACTATTGACTAACCAAGAAAGGTACATAGCTCAAAAGTAGTAGAGTTGAAACTTATTTTTTCATATTATCCAGGGACATTTCTGGAGACTACAACATGAGTGTCTCTTTTTCAGTTGTAATATTGTATATAACTAGATCCATTGTGTCCTGTCTGGATGGTTATTTTATGTCTCTGAGGAAAATCTAGGTGGAGGTCGAATTTCCAACTTTTTAAAGGTCTTTTGTTATGAAACTTGTATAAGCATCCAGTTTTTCACATTACGACTTATTTTATTTTTTAAAAATCACAGTATTTCTTATGCCAGTTAAGATAATACAAAATTTGTTTGCTTCTGTAGCATTTGCACAGGTAAAACTGTTTATAGGTAATTTAATTTTGGACTCTTATTGGGGCATGTAAATATGTTGTCCTAGAAATAGGCAGTGGAAATGAAAGCAGCAGCGTTGGCTTCTGAAGACCATTAATGTGAGCAGTACTCTGAAGTAACTGTACTAATCAAGGTAGGGAATGAATGCGGGCACTGTTGAAGCTGACTGAAGGAAATTCCTGTAACACAAGGCAAATTTAGAGACTAGATGGCCTGTTATGTAAACGTTTCGGCCCGATAAAGTATACTATTGACGTTTTTTTATTTCAGTCCCAAAGGATAAATTTCTGTGCTAATGGAAATTTGTACAAATAAAAGCAAATAGTAGGACTTCTTTTTAGCCATTTATTTTTTTTTTTCTGAAATAGGATCTATGCAGTTGTTTATAAACTTTCTATTATTTGATGAGAAGTTCCAACTCTGGATAAATTCTAGGCAAATTCCATAAACAGCCACATTGTATGTCTGCTCCCACATTTCTCCTCCCCTAAGGTGGCTGAACCATGTCCTCTTTCCAGAGCAATCAAGCAACCTTGTACAATTTCTCCCTAGCTAGGATGCCGTGTTCCAGAAAGTTGGGGCTTTTATCCACATTCCTTATCGAGCCATCAAAAATACTTAAAAAAAAAACACCAAACCTTTGTATTGAAACAACTGTATGCTTATTGTTGAAACCAGGTACCTTTTTATCAGAGCCTTGAGACATCCATAGCATTGATAACACTAGCACTTCAGACTACAAATTCCACAGTGTACTTGCTGGCAGCTAGCTGACAGTTTATTAGAAAGAATTCAATACTTTTAAGATGGTTCTTGTTGAGATTGATGAAATTAAGGGATTTTTTATCTTTGGAGATCCTTTCTATTCCCATTTTAAAATAGTCACAGAGTGGCAATATTTGGCATAAAATAAAGGAATTTTTTGGTCCAGAATTTTCTAAAGAAGGCTGCTTAAAAATATTTTTCCCTCATTGCTCTTCTCTCTTCTTCTTATTTTTGTCCTAAGGTTATTATTTGTATTATTCTGATGGCATATGTGTGCACACTCACACATAAACACACACATAAGCTCATCCTTCATTGTAAACATTCTTGAAAAATAATAGGATTATATACAAAAGATACATAAATAGTTTAAAAGAATAATTATATGTTTATGCTAAAGCAGTGGCACATACATACAGAATCTTAATTTTCAGAGTATATTAAATGTAATCACCAAAATCTTGACAATCAAATGTTCTTCCTGAAACTAAGAGAATGGCTTAGATAATATTTCAAGGTCACTTTTAGAGCAACATTCTTCTGCTTCTATTTTAAGCTTGAAAATTCACCATGAGAATCCCTTGTGCTATTCCACATAGGTTAGATCTGTATTTCTGTATTGAGCACTATACCAGGAATGCAAATGGTTCTGTGCTATAGTAACTGCAACAGATGGAAATGGTTACTTTTTTTTTTCTTTTTTTAAGTGTGGAAGCTGTCAATTGTATTTATTTATTTTTATTTTTTTTAAGATTTTATTTATTCGTGAGAGAGAGAGCAGAGTGAGAGAGAGCACAAGTGGGGTATGGGGCAGAGGGAGAAGTAGACTCCCCGCTGAGTAGGGAGTCCCACTCGAGGCTCAATCCCAGCACCCTAAGATCATGACCTGAGCCAGAGGTGGATGGTTAACCCACTGAGCCACCCTGGCGCGCCTAGCAATTGTCTTTAAGTGAAGGTCAGCTATCTGGCCAATTAACTGTGCTCTGACTGCCATGTTAGAGACTTCTCTTGCTGTAGATTGTTTTTCTTTAAAGTTCTTCAAGGATCCCGTGGTATTAACCCACATTTTAAATACCCCTAAGGGGTATTTAAATATTAAATACCCTAAGGGGTATTTAAATACCCTAAGGGGTATTTAAAATGCTTTGACACTAATGCGAACATTTTCCTACATGTTTACTTAGCTATACCAGGATAAGGCTCTTTCCTTAGTATTTGAATAAAATCTAAGTTAAATATCTGACAGAACTAGTTAATTTATATATTGTGCAGTTTGATTCAAAGTAGATGATCCCCAAATCAGCTATTGACATTTATGCTATCTCTCCTGTCCATGAAATTCAGCCACAGACACTAAGGGAAGGTGTTACAAAATAAAGAGATGCAGCCTCATAGTTGAAGTGACAGGGCACACACAACACACACGGATTTACTCACTCGCAATGATGCCTCAGAAATCCTAGACTGTATCTCATATGCCAGTCAGGCTGAAGGGAGATCTGAAAGTGGTTAATTTGGAAACACTGAATTGGTTGCTTAAAGAAAAAGGAAGGAACTTTTCAGTGTTCAATTACATCCCACTAGTTTTTAAAGTCACAATTAAATAAATTTAAATTTATTTGAAGAATGTTATAGGTGGGGGCACCTGGTTGGCTCAGTGGGTTAAGCCACTGCCTTTGGCTGAGGTCATGATCTCAGGGTCCTGGGATCGAGCCCCGCATCGGGCTGTCTGCTCAGAGGGGAGCCTGCTTCCTCCTCTCCCTCTGCTTTCCTTTCTAACTACATGTGATCTGTCTCTGTCAGATAAATAAAATCTTTTTTTAAAAAAAAAGATTTTATTTATTTATTTGACTCAGAGACAGAGATCACAAGTAGGCAGAGAGGCAGGCAGAGAGAGAGGGGGAAGCAGGGATCATGACCTGAGCTGAAGGCAGCTGCTGAACCACCTGAGCCACCCAGGCAGATTTAACTGGAAGTCCTGTATTTCATCTGACTACATTAGCCCCATAATTTTTTTCTTTCATATGAATGTGCCTAGAAATAATATTATGATCACTTACGACTGGATATTAAAATAACTAAATCTAAAGATAATTCTCATGGAGAAGTAAGCGCTCAGAGGATGTAGAGCGAGTGTGCCCTTAGGCCAGATGCCGGAAGATGTTCTACTTCACAGTTTTAATGCCCACATCAACCAGTGCCAAACAACCAGGAAGTTAAATGATCTCAACAAAATAGCTTTATTCTCTTTTTATATGACTCAGTTTATATATTCTTTTCTAATTCTGTAGGCTCCTACTACTGGAAAGCTTTGAAGATGCTGTCTTAAATATATCAGCAGATAGTCCTTACATTCCTTACTTGGCATGTGTGAGAAATGTCACTGACAATTTGGCCAGGGGATCACAAGGTAATACTCTTCTTACTACTCAAAATGCTGCTTAGGGTTCTAATTCTGTTTTAAGACATTTGCTTAAAAAATAAAGAGAACGGTTTTTAAAAGATTTTAGTTTCATGCATGAGTTTCAGTTTGGTAGTTTGATATATAAAAGTAATATTAATTGTGATATTATATTATTACTTCTGTTCCTGATGCTGGTACTTCTGGTCACCTGGAGAAACTTTAATGTGCAATGACCATGTAACAGAAAATATGATAATGACCACCCAGACAAACTTGCCAAGTTCCTGGGATTATTAGTAGTTCATATAACCCTTCATGGCATTTTCTGTGTCCCTAATAATCTTATGTATCAAGAAATAATGAAGAGTGAGCAGGTGTAAGTTATTTATAAACAAAGGATTTCTGTGTGGCACACTGTTTTTACTTCCATCCTTATATACCTTATTTTCAATTTTCTGCCTTCATGGACAGTCATTAAGATGGCATTTAATCAGATGTCCCTTTTCCTTTTTTAAGAGAAAATCTTGATTTTCTCACCTTCACTGAAGGGTCTACATTCACTTTGCCCACACCAAAATAATTTCTTGAGACTTAATGCCAAGAATAGAACAACAAATATTTAAGCATGGTCTCTGTTTACTAGGCATGAATTAATCAAGGTTGGAAGGGCATATATGTGTCATAGTGATTATGCAATCTAGTCTCCTGCAAACACTTCAACTTAACAGTATATTCAAAAGTCAGAAATAAAAGCAGATTCAGTTCACGAAGAGCAAAAAGTGCATAGTACCTTTGCTAGAAATATTTTTGTCTCTAAGCAGAATATCTATGAATATTTTAAAAATAATGAACTCTGTAGTTTCCATGGTTCAAGGAAAGGTTAAATTTTCACTTGTCTTATATTTAGATTGAACTAGGCCATTATCTTAGGAAAAACTTAGCAATAAATTAGGATAAAGGTGTTTTTCAAATGGGCTTCCTAAGTGACCTTGCAGTTCACATAAGGTAACTCTTTACTCTTCCTTTACAGAAAATTTAAGACTCCTGCAATCCATGATTTCATTTAAAAAATCTTTTCTTCAAAATGGTTTTTATGAGGATTACTTTTCTTCAGTTCCTGAAGTCCTGAAATCAAAAGTAAGTCATCAAAGAAAAAATAAATAAATAAACCTTGACATTTTCTGTAATACTCTGGCAAGATATATTTTCAGTTTAAGTTTTAAATCTATGTCTTTATAAATATCAGTCCTATTTTGGCTAGATGAATGCCAGAAAAGAGGCGGACAAAAGTGTTCATATGCTATAAAATGGCATTTTGTTCTTAATTAGTGGATATCTCTATATGAAGTGACCCATAAAGGCCTAATTACAGTATTCACATACATAAAGGAATGGCTAATAATATAGTTATCTCATTAAGCTTCATAATTTCAGGATAGTATTTATAATATGATTTCCAATTTGTTTGCCTCAGTTTTTAAAACTGTAAAAGTTGCTCTTAATAGCTGGTGTTTAGACTTTATAGTATGCAGAAATCAGAAGTTGACTAACCTATTTCTATTGTCAGCAGCAGCAGAAACTAATAAATCATATTAAGATGTATGATATTAAACAAAGGAGGGAAAGCAGCAGAAAAAAATTTTAAACTCTGAAATTTGAATTGGCTCAAATTTATCTATTATTCTTTGTTTAGCTTATGCATATAGTATACAGGTTATCATGATAATGCACGTCATTTCTTAAATAACCCTATTAAAATTTGAAAGCAGCTTTTCTAGTAAGAACAGCAGTTTAATTGAATTTATATAGGCAGGGATAAAGCAAAATTATAACTGGTTTATTCAGGGCAAGCAAGATGACTTTCTGTATAGTCAACATGGTCTAATTAAGTAGGCATCCAAAACATATGTCCATGTGTATTGTAAGTAGTAATGCTAGTGAGATTACCTACATTTTGTCCTGGTCTTCTACACAAATCAAAATTTCTAATGCATCTAATTTATCAGTATCTTAATTTGTTTGTGTAAATGAAAAGGAAGTTATGCATTCATCTGGAAAATTCCTACTCATCTTTCAAGGACAAGTTTAAATGTCACTTCTATAATATGAGAGTATTGCCTTTCTCCCTGCTTCCCTGCCAGGATAATGGCTTTGTGTGCACATAATATTTATCCATTCATTCATTCAGTCCATCATCTGTGGTCCCATAACACTAATCTATTTATTCAAAAGACATAATCTCTAACCCCAAAGTCCTTATACCAATCCACTGTAGCAGATGGGAAAGCAGACCAATAATTATAACACAGTGAAATAAGCCTTGTGATATGTGGATGGACAGGATTCTGTGTATGGAAGGGTGAGATTTAACTCCGATTGTAGGGGATGGGGGTGGAAAGAAGAAATCTCATGGAGGAGATAATGTTTTCTCTTAGCAGGGTGGAGTGGGATTAGGTTGCAGTCCTGCATTTCACACACACAGACCTACATTTGTTAAGACAGAGGTGTGAACCTGAAGGACAGACATGTTCCCATCTGGAGCATAAGGTGCCTATGGGAGAGATAGGAAAGGGGACTGCAGGGAGACAGGGCCCAGATCCGAAAGTCCTCTTTCTGCTTAGTCACGAAGTTTGAATCTGGTCTGGAAAGTTGTGCATTTGAAGGAAGTAAATTTTTCATTTTAGAAAGAGGTCGCTCTTGGAGAACTATGGAGGACAGAATGGAGAAGAGCCAAGTAGGTGATTTTTGTAGTAACCTAAGCAAAAGTGAGCCCTTCACTTTGTCAGTGGCAGAAAAAGAAGGAAGAAACAGTTCGAAGAATGGGGTAGGAGGTTAGGTGACACAACGCAGCAGCCAGTGGGCATAAGGAGGAGGAGTCTGATAGTAGTGAGATTTCTGGCTATTGAGACTTACTACTTAGCTTTATAACTTGATGTGTAAGTAAGGTCTGTTTCCCTCCCTAGAGGGTGAATTCAGATAAAATGTTGCCTTTTGTATCTCTAAAGCCTCATATTTAGCGCATAGTAGGAGCTTAAGACAACTCATGGATGTGTGAACAAATGAGGGTGTTAAAACAGAGTCTGGTGGTGTAGTTGTGTCACCTGGACAATTATTCATTATGGTTCTCAACTTGTGACGTAACTAGGCAGCACAAAATATACACCAGGGAAATTGGAACAATCCATTCTCAATCATTTACACTCATGGAATGGGAGATAGATGTGAGAATAATTTAAAACAGCATCCACGTTTTGAAGATTCTGCTCCACTTGGGGGTTACATTATGAAAAAAGTTCTAGAAACCACAGAAGTGGAAATAAAAACAGTCCTCTCCCTTGGGTAGAAAATCTGTTGTCATTTACAAGCATGGCTGCAATTTTCAGTTGACAGAACCCCTACTTCCAGGACTGTAAGCTCCCTGAGGACATTGTTAAGTCTGTTCCTCTACTATTGTATTCTCAGCACCAGGTGTATGGACACATGGAAAATGTCCAGTGCATAGCACTGAAAGAATGAAGATAAATTCTTAAGAGTTTTACAGCAGGAGATGATTTTAACTTTCTTGCTTTGCCTTCTCTGGTAATTAGTATCTTAATTGTGACAGTTAGGGCCTACCCGTTCTAAAACTTTACTTGTGGCATTTCTGAGAAGGTTTAGATCCTCCAAAATGTCAAATGCTTGTCATTCAGAAGTGACTTTTCCTGTTCCTATCCCTCTTTTCTAGTCCTAACATTGAGCTTTTCCTGAGCTTTTTTGTTTTCTCCTTTGCTCATTGTGAGAAGGATAGCTTCCTGATTGGGGAACTACACATAAAGTGGATATTCCCCATATTGGGCAGAAATATGGGTAACACAGTATTTTTATTATAACACTTTTAAATTTTTAAATAAGTTCCTTTCCCCTGCCTTTACTTGCCAAGAGCCCAGGAGCATGGCTATTTTATCAGTTTTATACCTATGATATTTTGAGAATTTCTTTTTTCTTTCTTTCTTTTTTTTTTTTTTTTTTTTTTTGAGGTGGGGTGAGTACAGAGGGAGAGGTAGAGAGAGAAATTTAAGCAGGCTTCATTCCCAGCGTGAGCCCAATGTAGGGCCCAATCTCACAACCCTGAGATCATGAACTGAGCTGAAATCAAGAGTTAGATACCCAACCAACTGAGCCACCCAGGTGCACTGATATTTTGAGTTCTTATTTAAATGTAACTTAGTTTCTGTTTCAGATGCATTCAGGGACCAGGGCAGTGGGGAATTCAGTCACAGCTGGACATGGAGTTAGTTATAGGTCATTGTTCAAGTTTGACCTGAGCCTCTCTTCACTATGTGGACCAGGGTCATGATAAAGGAGAGAAGGACTCTGCATGAGGTTCTGACAAACCCACAATCTGGATTTGACACATACTTTTGAAGAGAGAATTTTAATTATTTGAATTTATGATTAATGATCCATGAAACTTCTAAAAACTTAATGCCTGCATTGCTTTTGGAGGAAAGTAATAAATAATGACAAATACTGAATGACTGTTGGGTTGTTCCTTGATGCCCCACAATGTCTTCCACATTGACCCCTGAATTAACCCTTATTTTAGAGAAGAACCAATTTTACTTCAGTAGCATGGCTACACTTCCAATTTCTCCTTCAATAATTTTTATCTTATCAAGCAAGGATTATACTGTATAGACTTTTACTGGTTTCTTACACATGTATGTCAAACTTGCAATTAAAAAATATATTTGGGTCAAAATATATACATACTTATGTATTTAGGTCTCTACTGAGTAAAAGTCTCATATTTACTATACCCTCAAAGCTTGATTAAAACAAATTTATTGGGCTACCAGTATTTATCCTTTTATTTATGAAATCACTAAAAGCCACTGGAGGATGTGGCAGGAAGGCTTGGTTCCATTCATTAAAAATTTAATCATATCTAGTATTTGGAAAATCAAAGGAAGGAATAGAATGATAAACACATAGTTACAGCTGATAAAACAATTGGACCTCTAATGGAAATTTTCTCACAGCAGTAAGACTAGTGAGTAAAATTTTAATATGCATGAGGCTATTTTAGATAGTTCAAAGCCAGGAGTCTTAGAATATTAAATACAGTAAAAAATAGACCAATGATATTTACTATCTAAGATGATCAGTGTTTAATTGCTCCTGCCTACATGTAGTTACTATAAATCTTTCGCCTAAGACACATAATTGTGCCTTTCCCATTTGATATATGGAAAGAAACATCCCTAAACATTTGCTTGTATCATAAAATATTTCATTTCTATTGAAATGCAACTTCTGATTGAAATTGAGTTGCAATGAATGACACATACATTTGCTTCCTTAAGTGTTGCTCCAAATTATTTGACCTTCCTCTCTCTTTCTCTCTCTCTCTTTTTTTTTTTTTTTTTTTTGAGAGACAAAGAATGGGGGTGGGACAGAGGTAGAGAGAGAGAGAGAGAGAGAGAACATCTTAAGCAGACTCCACACTCAGCATGGAGCCCAATGTGGGGCTTGATCTCATGACCCTGAGATCATGACCTGAGCTGAAATCAAGAGTTAGACGCTTAGCTGACTGAGCTCAGGTGCCCCAAATTATTTGACTTCTTAAAAGGAATAGCTCCAGGGTAGCTTCCAAGCACAGCAGAACTTTTAAGTACTTCCAGAGAACAAAGGCACCCGGTTTTCCTCAGTAGACAAGAGGGTAGAAGATAATGTCCAAAACATTGCCGACACTTCTGAAAATCCAAGTTTATTTCTATCCATATTTTAAACACAATCTTATTAAAATGTACTCTTATTAAATGCAGTGATTCATATGCTGCATTTTTCAAAAAGCTTTTTTCTTGTCAATGAATTTTTTTTAAAAAATATTTTATTTACTTATTTGACAGACAGAGATCAAAAGTAGGCAAGAGAGGCAGGCAGCGAGAGAGAGGAGGAAGCAGGCTCTCTGCAGAGCAGAGAGCCCGATGTGGGGCTCGATCCCAGGACCCTGGGATCATGACCTGAGCTGAAAGCAGAGGCTTTAACCCACTGAGCCACCCAGGCGCCCAGTGAATTTTTTTTAATTGTGGTAAAATATATATAACATAAAATTTACCACCTGAAGCATTTTTAACTGTACAGTTCAGGCTTGTTAAATACATCCATATTGTTGTGCAACCAACCTCCAGAACTGTCTTAATCTTGTAAAACTGAATGCCTGTACCCATTACCATGATGCCCATTCCTCTCTGCCCCTAGCCTCTGGCAGCCACAGTTCTACTTCCTGTCACTGAGAATTTGACTACTCTACAGTCCTCATTTAAGTGAAATCATCCAGTGTATTTGTCTTTTTGTGACTGGCTTATTTCACACAGCACAAGTTCCTCAAGGTTCACCCATGTTGTAGCATGTGTCTGATATTAAGGCTGAGTAATATCCCATTGTGTATCTGTATAATACATTGAGTTCAGTTCACCTGTCAGTGGACACTTGGGTTCTTCTGCCTCTTGGTTACTGTGAATAATGTTGCTGTGGACCTGGGTGCACAAATACTTGTTTGAAACCCAGCTTTCAGCACTTTGGGGTATGTACACAGAAGTGGGATTGCTGAATCATACGGTAATTCTGTTTTTATTTCTGAAGAAACTCCATACTGTTTTCCACAGTGGTCACATCATTTTCCATCCCCACCAGCAGTGCACAAGGGCTCCAGTTCCTCCACATCCTTCCCAACATTTGTTGTTTTCTTTCCTTCTTTCTTTTTTACTTAAAGTAGCCATCCTAATGTGTACAAGGAAGAAAGATTTTATTTTGCCAAACCCGCTTTGCTGTCTGCCTTTCCACATGATTTAAAACATAAACAAAAATATAAATTATTTGAAGTATTTGTGATTTAAATGAGATAGAACTAAACCACCTCTTTTTTAACCATTGAGTCTACAAGATCTGAGTCCAGTTGGGAAATACAGGTTTAATAGGTCCAAGAGTTTTATAAAATTTTAAAGAAAGCAGTAAACTCAAATGACAGGATATAATGCTTTGCAGTAAAACTTGCCAAATGCCCACAAATTAAACACAAATGCACAAATTCTTTTTTTAAAGATTTTATTTATTTATTTGACAGAGAGAAATCACAAGTAGGCAGAGAGGCAGGCAGAGAGAGGGGGAAGCAGGCTCCCCTCCGAGCAGAGAGCCCAATGCGGGGTTTGATCCCAGGACCCTGGGATCATGACCCGAGCCAAAGACAGAGGCTTAACCCACTGAGCCACCCAGGCACCCCAAATGCACAATTTTTTTAAATCAATTTTGGTTACTTATTATCAACTACCAAATATTTATAATAATGTAACTAATCTATTTCCTGCTCCTTCCCCGTTCTGGAAAGCTGTCTCAGCTTCGAAACTTGACGGAACTTCTTTGCGAATCTGAAACTTTCCATCCAATAGAGAGAATGTGCCAGCTCTCTGATGTGAACTTTGGGAACTTATGTGAAGAAAGTGTGTTTCATGTGCAGCTCCTCAAAGCAGCAGAACTTGGCACCGAAATAGCAACCAACTTACTATACCATGACAATACTATATCTAAAAAACTGAGGGATTTGCTTACTGGGGAGCCAAGCAAAATGAATTTAAATATGGATTGGTAAGTATCTTCATTGCCTGTTTCCTCAGTGAAACCCCTTCTCAGATAATTATGGATATGCTTAGTGCAGTTTCTTCTACTCTTCTGCTTTGTTCCAGGTTTCTAGAACAGGCACTGCAAATGAATTACTTGGAAAATATCACACAGTTAATGCCGGTCATAGAAGCCATGCTGCATGTCAATAACAGCGCAGACCCTTCTGAAAAACCAGGTGGTTCCCCATTAATATTTTTAAGTGCTGTCTTATAAGAATGCATGAGATTCTCATGGTGCAGTTTAAGAAAGGCTTTTCTGAAGTTCCCAACCAAACCTACTTTGTATCTGCCCTTCACATGAGAAGTCCGAGGCTTTCAAATATAGTTACTTGTCTAAAATAAACACACAGAAAGCCAGCAGAGGATGAAATAGGGAAATTTGATTTCACAGCAAAAAGATCTTCGAAATTTTAACTAGTTAGACCATTCACCTTTTATTTCTCTGATATATTAAAGCGCATTAGCTAGGATGGAATTTATTTACTTCATGAAAATAATCTGATTTAAAAAATAAAAAAGATGCACTGCTGTCTATAGAAATCTCAATTCAGAACCTATTAGTATTCTGAGCATGAGGCCCCATGCAATACATTTCTTCTTTGCATAATACCTCAATACTGAAAAGAAAGGCATTCAGAATTTTGGACAACAGGCAGCCACAAAAATTTGAAAGTCAGTAAGTCCAAAAATAAAGAGGGTATATTTGCATAAGGGATACTTCATGAAGAAGTCGAAAGATATTTGCAGAATGAAGATTATAATCTGCTTAAGTAAAGTCAAAATATCATTTGTTATGAATGACCCAGCTATGAAAAAAATTATAATCAGTGTCCTAAAAAAGTTTGAAGTTAAACACATTCTATTTAAAAGTGAG
>PISX010033636.1:0-14880 GCA_004024625.1 Mellivora capensis | reverse complement strand
GAGGAAGTACAGAACACTCATGAAAGAAATTGAAGAAGACGTAAAAAGATGGAAGACCATTCCATGTTCTTGGATCGGAAGAATAAATATTGTTAAAATGTCTATACTACCTAGAGCAATCTATACTTTTAATGCCATTCCCATCAAAATTCCACAGGTATTTTTCAAAGAGCTGGAGCAAATAATCCTAAAATTTGTATGGAATCAGAAAACACCCCGAATCGCTAAGGAAATGTTGAAAAACAAAAATAAAACTGGTGGCATCTCATTACCTGATTTCAAGCTTTACTACAAAGCTGTGATCACCAAGACAGCATGGTACTGGCATCAAAACAGACACATAGACCAATGGAACAGAGTAGAGAGCCCAGATATGGACCCTCAACTCTATGGTCAGATAAGTAGGCTTTTTTGATTGCTAGTCTTCCAGCAACCAAAGATTCTATGTGATAATCCAGGTCTTCTGGCTGAAAAAGTGCTAAGAGTCTTAGATTTATTCTTCATGGCTCCGACAAGCTGAATTAAGATGAACAATTGGGATCTATAGAGAAGGAGATTCTGATTCTGTGTAAAGAAACACTTCCTTAGCTGTAAAAATCATTTGCTTTTCATCCCCTCCATGTGTGCCGTGAACGATAACTTGTCAGGGACAGGCAGATGAGAATCAGGAACTGTACAGTGACAGATGCCCTTTAAAACTCCATCCAACAATGTTATGAACTAGGATTATTCGTGACCCAAAGAACAGTCATATGGGGCCATTTAGAGACTAAACAGTATTTCATAAAATGAGTTCCATGAAGACATGTTTGAAGCAACCATTAAAGGGTTCTCTGGTAAATACATTTGGGAAATAGAGTTTTTCATTGGTGGACCTTCCAGAGTCTTTAATATGCAAAAGTGCTCTGTGACTTTCCAATAAAGAGATGTAACATGTATTTTTCTCCAAACTTGCTTGGCCATGGAATCATTTTGTTTGTTTCCATAAGTTAGCTTTATAAGTTAGTGTTCTATGGAGCACACTTGGGAGATTTCCAAGTCACATCTAAACTACTAAAGCCTTAGCGATCGTATTATTTAATTAAATAAAGGTATAAAACTTACTGTGATGTTTTAGAATTGCTTTGGAGTAGGAAAAGTACCAAACTAGTAAATCTTCAGAAATATTTTACTTTGAAAGTCTTAAAGAATGTTTTCTTGACCCATCCCCATATAAAATGGCTCAGGCTTTAAAAAAGTAAGTAGAAAATTGTACAACATAAAGATGTCAGAAGCCAAAATTGACAAGACGATGGATCCAAAAGTTGCTTTACATTAGAACTTTTCATTTTAGTCATCTTTTCATTACTAGAATGATTTTGTGGTTTTAGATTCCTCTGCTAGAATTTTGCTTGTCCACATTCCTCCCACAGATATCTCTTGTTCAGTCAAACCTTCATTGGTCGAACACCTACTGCAAGTCAGACATTGCATAAAAAAGAAGCAAATACGTGCCTGCCCTTGAAGTTGTAGAGAAGAGACACAGAGAAGTAAACTGGTAAATGACAACGGGGTTGTACATTCAGGTGTTTTGGGTGAAATGTGGGAGTTTAGAAGGAGGTACCACTGACTCTATGTGGAAAATTCAGGAAGTGCTTCATGAAAAGAGAACAGTTGTGTGGGTATCGAAGCATGATGAGGAGCTTAGTGGATAGGAAGGAATAGGAAGGGAATTTCAGCAAGTAAATCAAGGAAACAAAATACCTCGGAGTGTTCATGGGGTGGCAACAGGGTTGATTGGGGGAAGCACAAAGCATGGACTCCTCATCTCCCTTACTTGGGGAGGCTGTGGAGGAGGAGCAGTGGGAGATGGAGTTGGAAAGGTGGGTTAGGGCCACAGTAGGAAGAATTTGCTCTAGTAGGCTCCACTCAGGATTTTGAACTTTGTCCTCTTGGCAATGGACGTTAATGAAAGATTTTGAACAGATATGGGGCATGTGGGGATTTGTTTTTAGAAAGGTGACTAGTTTTTGAGTAGAGGCTCAGCAGCATCGTCACTTACTAAGTATTAGGCCTTGTGCTGGGTGCTTAACGTGTGTTACACCGTTCTCACCCCAGACTTATGAGCCAGGCAGAGTTGCCGTCCCTGCCACTTCCCAGATGAGGAACCTGGGGTGTAGACAGGCTAAATAGCTAGTCAGTGAGTAGGTGATGGAGCTGGCATTTGAAGCCAAGCAGTCTGGCTCCAGGTTGTGCACTCCCAACCACTCTGCATATTTCCTCTTGGTGGATGACGGGGTGGGGTGGGGGTGCTGTTCTGACTAGACAACCCTCAAGATAAGTTGATGTAAGATGGGCGGGATCAGGTTATTGAAGTGCTTGAGACCATAAAAAAGGGAGTTGATTTGAAAGTCTGTTTTCTTTTTTCTTTTTTTAAAGATTTTATTTATTTGACAGAGAGAGATCACAAGTAGGCAGAGAGGCAGGCAGAGAGAGAGAGAGGAGGAAGCAGGCTCCCCACTGAGCAGAGAGCCCGATGCGGGAGTTGATCCTAGGACCCTGAGATCATGACCTGAGCAGAAGGCAGAGGCTTAACCCACTGAGCCACCCAGGCACCCCTGAAAGCCTGTTTTCTTAACCAAAATGCTAGCGGTAGAAAGGAGATAATTTGAAGGCAGGGACAGTAGATGGGAAGCTATTTGGGTGTCCTATGGGGGTATTGAGGGGGGTGTGGTTTCTGTCTTAGGGTATCATAGAGAAGAGGGGATATATCTGGGATTTCTCATCAGATTATTCAATTTCCTGGGGACCACTGGTGGCTTAGCAGTTTCCACAACAAAACTAATATTCTCGTTTTTAAGATGACTACAATATGGTCATCTTATCCTCGGCTAATAGGTAACAGTTATTGAACATATATGCCATATGCCAAGCATAATACATAGTATTTTATGCACATTTCTTCCTTATTTCTTACAACCCTATAAAGACCAGGACTGTTACTATACCCGCTTCCCAGAAGACAAAACCGAGAGTGAGGATATTAAATAATGATTTAAAGTAATATGGGTAGTGAATGGCACCTTGTCTAATAGCAGTTCCTCACACTTAATAAAAATCAGCATTTTTCTGGAATTAAATTTTACATAACTGTAAATTGTGTTCATTCTTTTTTTTTTTTTGAATTAATTAAATCATTCAGCAGAACACCCAGCACTGTGGTAGGTGCTATGCATACAGGTGTTAGCAGGTCAGATAAAGTCCTTGTTGTCAAGGTGTTCATTCTAGTAGGGGAAAACGACAATAAAAAAATGAAGGAGTGACCATGAAAGTGACAAGTGCCAGGAGAAAATGAAACAGGGTGAAGTGATAGAGTGGTTGGAGGTCAGGGCAGTCAGTGACAGCCCTTGCCAGGTGGCTGGTGTGTATGCGGCAAAAGAGGAGTGTGAAAGTGCATGAGGTTCACGGAGGTAGGCAGATGCCAGGCCATGTAGGATTTTTGTAGGTTCAACAGAATTTAGCTTTTATTCTAAAGGCACTGGGAATGCACTGGGTGCTTTGCATCAGGGGGTGAAAGCATGTGTTATGTTCTGGGGAAAGGTAGGTGCTGCAGGGCCAAAGTGAAAACAGGCAGAATAATCCATGGTCCAGGTAAGAGGATGAGCTGTGGTGCCAGTGGTGGAGGAACTGGTAAGAGGTGGAAGATTTGGGGAGACATTTTGAAAGTAGAGATGGTAGGTTGTGCTGATCAGGAAGATGTCTGGAGAGAGAGACCAACGACCATGTTTAGGTCTCAGATTTACTCATAGGTGAGAGGGGAACTGAGCCATAGACCTTCCATCTGGGGCGGTGGGAAGAGGTGGATGATGAGGTCAGTGTGGGGCCTGCAAGGTAAGCAGCCTGAAGCCCTTGAGAGGGAGCAGGGCTGAAGACACAAGAGGCCCCAACACCCAGACGCAGAATGTGCTTACTGCCAAGTTCTTGGCCTGGGATGAAAGGTCACTTTTATGTGTGTTAGTCAGTTTTTTGTGAGCCTCTGTGTGCCTTACCAACATCCTGGATTTCCTGGGTGCTGTCGGGAAAACCCTCCCATGACAGCACCTCCCGAGTCAGCAGGAATGTCAGTGTGAGGAGATTTCACACTTCGAGGCAACTCAATTTTCTTTAAGCCTGATGGAGCACTTCATCCCTTCACAAAAGCAGGCTATAGGAGCCTTTTCAGTTTGTCATCCTAATAAAAATGCCTGTAAGTAAAAACATTTGGTCTTTGTTTTCTGAATTGCATGATCTTTTCAGTTTCTGGTGAACTCCTTTATGATATCATTTGGAAGAGCAAATAGCTGGCATCAGGACGGCTACAGACATCAGTTCTTTCATTGCATGATGTTCACTTTATTCTTCACTGAGCAGGCAGGCAAAGGATTCTGGGTTTGGGTTAAGTGGTGGACTTTGGGGGTTTTTTCCAGATATTTTCTAGTGTGTGGTTATAGCCAAGACAGAATCAAGGTTGCTAGCTTATTAGCCTGTGCTGATTGGATTTCTTTTAAATGGAAATAATGTTTTGCAACTTGAAGACAGCTGATAATGGCTTAAAGGGGGGGGGGGTGAGTGAGCCCTGCCACCCTGTGTCCCATGGACATGTATGATCCTGTTGCAACATGCCAGATCAGGTTTCGCGTACTCTGCTACACGGTACATGCACGCTTCACCCAGCTTCTGCTTGCTGGCAGTGCTGCCTGTTTTTTTTGGAAGGTTAATTCTCGTTGCTGTGGGTTGTAGAATGTGCAGTAGTAACAGGAAATTATACACAGTTAAGGAAGGTATAAATTATATGTGTTAAGTAAAATTAACCTGGTTGGGAAAATGGATGTTTAATAAAATTTGGATGCCTAATATATGACAGGCATTGAGAAAATTAAATTTTTGGCTGTTCACTGTGTGAAATCTAATATTGAGATAGTTAAACATAATTATTCTATAGTAAACATCGGGTTTTTATTCCTTGGAATTATTTGCTAACAGTAGTTATATCAAATAATTTTATTTTGAATCAAATGTTTCTTATCGATTAGACAAATATGATTATTGGGTTGAATTAAATAGCTACTATATTTCCAAAGAATTCCTGTAAGTGGTTGAAATTTTTTAAAATTAAGATAATTAAATGTTAATGTATTTAAATAACTGGCATGATGACTTTAAAATACATTCTGAGTTGTTAGTTTACTATAATATGCAACTGATTGTATAATAAGAGCAAACCCTATATAGCATTTACTATGTAGCAGATATGGTTCTATGTTTTGCATGTATTATATCATTTAATTCTTACAACAGCTCCTTGTGGTTGATATTGAAGGTATCCTCTGTTTTACAGATGAGGGAAACTTAGGCATAGTGAGAATAAATAAGTTGCTCAAAGTCAGCAACTGGTAAATAATGGAGTTGGGATTTGAACCCTGGCTATCTGACTCCAGAGTCTGTGTTCTTAATCACTGTATACTAATCCATAATCTCTCCATTGTTGGCTGTTATATTTTTGAGGAGAAAAATATGTAATTTAGTTTATTTTAGCCAGTCTTTGTTGAGCCCCTGCCTGCTATTTGCCTTGCACTGTGGTAGGAGACTGGGGGACTCAGGAATGAGCAGGACACAATTGTACTTTCAGGTGGTTTAGTTTCTACTGGAGTTCTTTGGGCACACGGTACTTGACAAAGCAGAGTAGGAAGGTCATTCCAATTGTAGTGAGCAGCTGCAGTAAAGGTACGGATATGGAAAAGAACCAGTTGTCATTAGGAAGCAGTGGACAGTGTACTGTGTCTGGAAAAGAGTCTTGGAAGGTAAAAGCTAGATGGAGAGTCTTGACTCACAGGCTGAGGAGTTTGAACAAAAGTAGTTAGACCATCGAAAGCCACTGGCATGTTTTTCTAAAGCAGGGAAATTACTTCATTAATCTCCCCATTTGTAAAATACCACATCGCTAGAATTTAAGGAATAAAGTAAATAATGCATTAAGAATGTTTAACACGGTGTCTGGAACATAGCAAGTGCTCAATAAATGGTTCTAAATAAAGGGTAGTTATTAATTAAATGAAGGGGAACTAGAGTTCTTTTTCCATCATTTACAGGTGTTCTTTCTATTTAACAAAGAGGTCTAGGGGTAAATCCTAGGAGTTTAGCTTTCCAGTCTCAATGTCTGAAAAGTCTTCTGCCTGTTCAGTCTTCACTATAACGTTGCAACCAGTAGGAGCTCCACCTCTCCAAAGGAAGGCCTAGTGGCCCTCTGCCTTGCTTTGCTGGAACCCTGTGAGGCTACTGGGAAGCAGTGTCTCCTTCTCTAATACCTTCTGCCATGTTGCCATTTTGTGGAGGTAGTTCTTGCAAACCCTCAGTAAGATTCATTACTTAAGAGGGGACTGAAGCACAGCTCTGTCAGCTTGAGTATGGATTTCTCCATTCTGAATTCCTCATTAATATCTATGGTTTATGGGAAATGATGCAACTCACATTGAAATTCAGTTTGAAAAAAAAATTTTTTTTTAAGATTTAATTTTTTTTACTTGACAGATCATAAGTAGGCAGAGAGGCAGGCAGAGAGGTGGGGAGGCAGGCTTTCCACTGAGCAGAGAGCTGGATGCGGGGCTCGATCCCAGGACCTTGAGATCATGACCTGGGCTGAAGGCAGTGGCTTAACCCACTGAGCCACCCAGGTGCTCCTGAAAAAAATTTTGTTAAGACTTTATGTATTTGGCAGAGATCACAAGTAGGCAGAGAGGCAGGCAGAGAGAGAGAGGAGAAAGCAGGCTCCGTGCTGAGCAGAGAGCCCGATGCGGGGCTTGATCCCAGGACCCTGAGATCATGACCTGAGCCGAAGGCAGAGGCCCATCCCACTGAGCCACCCAGGCGTCCCCAGTTTGAAATTTTAACTGGAGAACCATAATGTATTAGGACAGCTTAAAATCATAGTTGGTCAGCATTCATCAGTAGAAATTTGGCTTCTTGGTCAGTTGGGAAGAAGTACATGAAAAGAAGGAGAGGACCATCATCTGTGGAAAAAAATTCCTGCAAGTATTGAGTGTTTTGATTTGCTGAGTGCAGACGAGTTGGATAAAGAAGGAGCAACCACCCAAATGGAGTAAAACATCACCCTGGACAGCCTTCTTCCTAGTTTTCTCAGCTTTATCCTCTATTCTTGTGTATTTGGGTATTGTTAACCTCTTAGTAGTAGGGTTGTGTGCTCCTGAAGATTTACAATTGAATGGAGAGGAGGAAGAGAAAAAATTATTTTTTTAAAATGCCAAGCATATTTTATTGATAAACTTATTTTTTAAAACTAATTTATTTATTTGAGAGAGAGAGAGAGGTCAAAAGTAGGCAGAGAGGCAGGCAGAGAGAGAGGAGGAAGCAGGCTCCCCACTGAGCAGAGAGCCCGATGTGGGCCTGGATCCCAGGACCCTGAGACCATGAACTGAGCTGAAGGTAGGGGCTTAACCCACTGAGCCACACAGGTGCCCAATAAACTTATTTGATGCAGGGACACTGAGATATTAGAACCCCTATTTGATAGGCAAGATATAACTGGGTAGATTTGTGATTTTCATCTTAGGTCTTCTGATTCCTTTTTCTGTTCCTTCCTACAGTTAAAAAAGGTCTTTAGAGTGATCAAAGTGTACAGTCTATACTCAAATACAATATAACAAGATATTTGTTTGGCTTACTTCCATTTTCAACCTCTGGTCCACACGAATTTCTGTTCCTAACCTCTGTTTGCTTCTCTCTCGTTTTTGACTATTCTGTTCAATAAAACAGTAAGTGTTGGGGTGAAGTTTCAAAATGCTAACCTCAGAGTTTCCTGAATTCTATCTTTAGGATTCATTATATTATCTCCTGCCTCCCCCATGTTGCCCTCTAGGGGAGAACCATGAATTTCTCCTGCTTCGAGATCTTCCGGCTGTTACTCTACATAAACCTCTGTCATCTTGACTCTTCTCAAACTTTCTCATGGCTCACCACCTCAGAGGCTCTGAAAATCCTGAGTTCCTTCGCTTCTCCATCCCACAATGTTATAGACCTACTAGGATCTTTTCTGTAGGCCTACAGGTCTCATCTTTTGAACAAATGAATACTATCTTTACTTTATTCTGGCTCCATTCAGACCAAGATTCCTCCCATCATTTTGAGAAAAGATTTAGTTTGTCTCTTCCATCAAAGATAAATACTGTATTGAAAAATCTTAAAAAAAAAAAAAAGAAGAGCCCCAATATGAACAAATATTTGGTGCTTTGGATTAGTCTCTCTCAATCTCACAACACTTTTACTTAACTCTCAAATCCCCAGGCTCACCTAAGGTTTTCATGCTTTGGTTGATGTGATGATTCAGCATTTTCTCCCTTGAAGTTTCTCAAAATTCCGTATTCTTGGGCTTTTTTTTTTTTTTAAAGATTTTATTTATTTATTTGTCAGAGAGAGCGAGAGAGCGAGCACAGGCAGAGAGGCAGGCAGAGGCTGAGGGAGAAGCAGGCTCCCTGCCGAGCAAGGAGCGTGATGTGGGACTCGATCCCAGGATGCTGGGATCATGACCTGAGCCGAAGGCAGCCGCTTAACCAACTGAGCCACCCAGGCGTCCCTCTTGGGCTTTTAAAACTAAGTTTGCCTATTAGTGTTTAATAGAATAACCATGATGGAAAGCAGATTTCTCTAGTCAGAGTTATGGTTTTGGGGATAAGTCAGTAATTAACAAAGGGCCACCTGCTGTCAGGTCTCCATGGCACAGCCCACTTTGCATAGGAGGTTTTTATAGACATGGTAGAGCTTTCTTAACTACAGAGCTAAATGGTCCTGAGTAGTCTCTCTTGTTCCTCAGTCAGAATTTGTCAGGCCTATAATGTAATTCTCTGGCTGCCACCGCCAAAGTTCAGAGTCTTTTTTTTTTTAAAGATTTTTATTTATTTGACAGATAAAAATCACAAGTAGGCAGAGAGGCAGGCAGAGAGAGAGGAGGAAGCAGGCCCCCTGACGAGCAGAGAGCCTCACGTGGGGCTCGATCCCAGGACCCTGAGATCATAAGATCATGACCTGAGCTGAAGGCAGAGGCTTTAACCCACTGAGCCACCCAGGTGCCCCAAACCTGAGTCTTATTTGCTCCATAGTCAGTTCCCGGGATTAGCCAAAGTTAGATGGGAAGTCTGAACAAATGGTTCAGTAGATATTCTGAATTTTTAAGGGCAATAAGAGTATAACAGTAAGGGTCCCTTCAAGACACAAGAACCGTGGGGTGCCTGGGTGGCTCAGTGGGTTAAGCCTCTGCCTTCGGCTCAGGTCATGGTCTCAGGGTCCTGGGATTGAGCCCCACATTGGGCTCTCTGCTCAGCGGGGAGCCTGCTTCCCCCTCTTTCTCTGCCTGCCTCTCTGCCTACTTATGATCTCTGTCTGTCAAATAAATAAATAAAAATCTTTAAAAAAAAAAAGAAACAAGAACCACACCCATTATTTGAATCAAGCGAATTGTATATGGAGACTTTAAAACTAAGCTCTTAAAAAAATGAAAGGGTTAAAAGGGGATACTGAGATGTTACAAATGTAGGAATTGCAGAAAACCCTGGGAAAGATAGTTTCTTTCAAGGGAAAAGGGAGGGAATTAACACTTAGAAATTTAGAGAGGGGGTTGTCCTAAGAATCAGATGTTTCAGGAAAACTGGCTGGCTGGTGACTTTGAGTGGGCTGTGCTGTGAGGCAGTTTCTCCAAGTGTTGAGAAAACCGCAGACTGGATTTAGGTGCTTTTCGGGGAAGGATCTGGGGCTGCTGGAGTGAACAGGTATTACTGGGAGAGACTCCTGGGAATTGTCAGCATTCAGGAAGTCACAATTAAGCAGAAGGAAGCAAAAAGGAAGGAGCACTCGCCTTCTTCCTCTTCAGCTTTGCAGCTTTCCTCTGTCACCCCCTAGTGGCAAAGCCCGACAAAGTGGTTTGCAGAGCATCACAGGGCTGACAACAGCAGGGAGGGCATGCAGCTGGGACAGTATCTTAGCACCTGGCACAGAGGAGCTTACTTTGAAAGCCCACAGCTTCCCAAATAGGCATCTTTAAATCAGCTGAACCAACGAAATCATCGAGGGACACAAACCATAAGAGACTCTTAGCTATAGGAAACAAACTGTGAGGGTTGCTGGAGGGGAGGTGGGTAGGGGGTATGGGGTAACTGGGTGATGGGCATTAAGGAGGGCACGTGATGTAAAGAGCACTGGGTGTTGTATGCAACTGATGAGTCACTAAACTCTACCACTGAAACTATAATATACTGTATGTCAATTATTTTATTTTAAATAAAATAAAAAATAAATCATCTGAAACTTCCCACACCATTCTTTATTTCCAGTTCCTTAATTTCATTGTCTCATTATGAGTTTTGGAGTCAGAGTTGGGTTCATATTTTAGTTTTTCTTTATGAGCTGTGTGACTAAAAGCAAGCTATTTAATTTTCTTTAGTCACTAAAAAACCACTTTGAAATATGATTGACATACAAAAAACCAAGTTTAATGTAAATAACTTGATGAGTTTGGAGGTAAGTATATTATTACCAGTGAAACAGCATAATCAATGCCATAAACTTGGAAAGTTTTCTCTTCTTTTTTTCTCATTTTCCTCTTTTTTTGTGATAAGAACACTTAATATACATCATTTAGCAAATTTTGAAGTATAGATTGCAGTATTGTTAACTATAGACCCCGTGGTACACAGTAGAACTCTAAGACTTACTCATTTTACATAACTGAAGCTTTGTACCCTTTGACCATTACCTTCTCAATTCTCCCCACTCCTGAACCTCTGGTAATGGATGTGAAATATTGGGGTTCAGGAGCAAACAAGAAAGAATTCTGGAGACATATTTAGTGCAAAAAAGGTGGTTTTAGTAAAGCACAGGGACAGGACCTGGGGGCAGAAAGAGCTGTACTGGGGTTGTGAAGAGTGGTTGATTTTATACCTTCAAGTTGGGAGGGGGTTGGGGATAGCCTGAGTCTCTAAGGAACTTGGAAATAAGGTTTCCAGGACTCTGAGGGACTAGCAGATGTTAGGAAAACTCCATTTACTACTGTCTAGTAAAACCTTAGTCATGAGATGCTTCAGGTGAATATCAGTGGACCATATGCTTGGAGGATGATTGCTAACATCTATCTTGGGTCAGGGTAGAGATAAAGGAAGTTTCCAAAGGGGTTTTTACAGGATCCTGGAGGTCTAACTAATGTCAAGCTGAAGTTGTCTTTTGCCTTTAGCAAAGTATTAATGGTGAAGCAGTTGAGTTCCTGGAGAACGGTCACTCTGCCTGTATCAAATACTTGTTGATGGGCTGTAAATTGTTAAGGAGATTTAATTTTTTTTTTTTTTTTTGCTTTTTTACTCCACATCAGTAACCACCATTCTATTCTCTGCTTCTCTGAGTTTGACTATTTTAGTTTCTCATATGAGTGGTATCCTCTAGGATTTGTTCTGCATCTGGCTTACTTATGTTAGCATAATCATCCATGTTGTTGGAAACAATACAATTTACCTTCTTTTTTAAAGTTGGGTAATATCCCATTGTATGTAAATACCATATTTTCTTTATCCATCATTCGTTGTTGGATACTTACTTTGCTTCCATGTCTTAGATATTGTGAACAATGTTGCAATAAACATGGGAGTACACCTGTCTCTTTGAGATCCTGGCTTCAGTTTGTTTAACCTCTTTCAAACTTAATTTACTCATCTTATAAAACCAAGATAACTGTCTGTTTCACAGAACTGATAGAATATTAAATGAAATTAGGTTCACTTGAAGTTTAGTCTGGGTACAGCATATGGCACTAAACAAGGGAAGGAGAAAGGAGAAGAAAAATAAGGAATAAAATACACATAGTTTCTATAATCCTTCTAATTGGTCACAAGAATGTAGTTGATACTTGTAACTCTCTTCCTCCTCTACCCGTTTTATGTTTTCTTTATGCTCAGTCAGGACTTGAGCTGGTTGAGGTTCTTTATCTGATAGGGAATGATTTAAATCTTCATTTCTGAAAGATCTTGAATCCATAGTGGTCCTTTTCCAGGTTGTCAGTAAATGGGTCACACTAGCACTCAAATAGAGTATATATTGAATTCAGAATCCAAAAAAGCCCACCAAGAGTTGCGCTTTTTCCCAGCCAAAGACAGTTCAAAGGACAGCAGTTTTTCTTTCATCCTAAAAAGGAGATCTCAACATGTTCTAGACAGTTTGACTCAAAGAAGTTTCACTGAGGTGGGAACCTCCTTAATTTTTGTGGGGTTTATCTTCAACCCGGAGTTCACATGTGTTTACTAAGACATCTAAAGTACTTGCTACTTCCTGCTCCTCAGAAACAATTAGCATGATGTCATCTGTAGTGGCACTGTAGTGGACTGACATGCTGTGTGGAATGTCAAGTTGATTAAGATCTCTGCTGAGTATATTATGACAGAAAGAAGGAGAGTTGACACAGCCTTGAGGCAGTATTTGTAAAGTTACTGTTAGCAATGCCAGGCCAGTTAAAAGCAAACTACTTCTGATTGTCCTTGCAAACTGATATGGAGAAAAAGGCATTTTCATGTCAAAAGCTGCATACTTCTAATTGCCTGGGGCTATGTTGATTTGTTCCATGGAAGACACTCCATCTGGAACATAAGCTCCAATTGGAGCCATTACCTAAATTAGTTTAAAATAATGGTAGATAATTACTCTTATATCCTGAGATTTCAGCTTATTGGATAAATCTTCAGCTCATTTGGATAAATACATAAGAACACAATTGCTGGATTGTATGATAAGCCTATGTTTAACTTGGTAAGAAATAGCCCAACGGTCTTCCAAAGTGGCTGTACCATTGTGTATTCCCACCAGCAGTGAGAGAGAAGTCTTGTTGCTCCAGCAGGATTTCACCAGCATTTGGTGTTGTCACTAGATTTTTAGCCACTCTAATGGTGTGCAGCTTGAACTTTTTTATTTTATTTTATTCTTTTCCTCCCATTTAGAATGATCTTCATGGGCCCCAAAGATTACCTCCTTTGTGAAGCCTTTCCAGATGCCACTCCTGACGTAACCCCTGCTGGTCCCAAAGTGATCTCTTCCTTTTGAAATCCTGTTTCTGGCCCTTCTATCTTCTTCTTTGTAGTCTACATAACCAAAGTACTACTTTCCACAGCAGTGGTATTACTTTATTGTAGATTCCCCTGCTCTGTCTGGGTCCTGGGTTGTCTCCAACTCCCTTTGAATCAACCCAGACATGAAATTCAGATCTTCCACTGGTATTCACAGGAAAGTTACCTGCCCTAAAGATTGTCTGAGTTTGGTAACTTAAGGGGAGGAGTCATAGAGTAATATTCATGGCCTCCTGACTGGGTCTCTCCTCTCTTCTTTCTTCTTCTCACTCCCTTTCTGGAGTATTAAAAAAAATCCTTCTCTCTGTCTCATGTGTAATTATTTTACATCCGTCTCTTAGGGTTTTGGGTTTGCCAACATGCACATCACATATGATGCACCTATTGTAAGTTGGACTGTTGAGGCATATTGCCACAAAAGCCTCCTCCTAAGATGGAGATTTTTTTCTACCAACTCTTAAGAAAATACCGCTTATCTTGTTAAATTGTTTGTAGCTATTTTCTTTTTTTTTGAAAGATTTTATTTATTTATTTGACTGACAGAGATCACAAGTAGGCAGAGAGGCAGGCAGAGAGAGAGGGGGGGAAGCAGGCTCCCCGCTGAGCAGAGAGCCTGATGTGGGGCTCGATCCCAGGACCCTGGGATCATAACCTGAGCCGAAGGCAGAGGCTTTAACCCACTGAGCCACTCAGGTGCCCCATGTAGCTATTTTCACACATATACTTTTTCTTACTGGATAGCAAATTCCTCAAGGATAAGAAATAAGTTTTCATCTTTCTGATTTCCATAGTCCCTGCTTTAGACGTGGTGCTCAATAAATGTTTATAGAATGAATGAATGAATGAATACACTATATATGATTTCAGTTTCTTTTAAAAAGAAATAAATGTATTTCTTTCAAGTAGGCAGTCATGAATTATCACAGTTAACCCATTTTATGTATAAATAGAAGCACAGACTATGGTGTGTTTGCCAAGTTATAATATTTATTAAGAAATGACTGAAAACACTGTATCACAGATGTAGTTGAAATAGCCAACAGGCAAGATCATTATGATCCTCTCCCCCTTGCAAAAAAAAGGGATGGAACCAGATGTTGAACTATGAAAAATCTAGCCTACTTCTTAGAGGATGAATGTTGGGTGAAGAGCTTCCATTCTTTCTGGTGACAACTGAGAAAAGTCACTTGGCTATATTCTGGTGCTTTTGATGTTAGAAAAATGGTATGTAAACAGAGCTAAAAATATATTATAAAGCAGGGAAGAATTAGAGTTGTGGGTAGTTCTCAAGGGTTAATTCTACAGTATATCAGTAATTTTCAACCCTGCAAAAAATCAGAAATAGATATCTAAAGCATTTTGATAGTCAGCTGGTAGGTTCACAGCATTTCTGTTTGCAGTGGATGGTCAGGGTATCTACTACAGAATGAAATCAGCTAAAACTCATATACTTGGTAGCCCCCATAACAAAAACACAAATGGAAGTCTAAGAACTTGTGGTGGTCCAGGGATGGTTGAGGAGATACGCTATTCAGAGATACTGTGTCTTGGGCAATTAGAAATCAGCAGCCTTTCTTTTAGCAGGTGGGCTCACAGCAGGTAGGCTGGCAGCAGGTGGGCTGGCAGCAGTAGCAGCAGCAGGCTGGGCGGCAGCAGGACTGTCCACAGTAGGATGGGCGGCAGCAGGGGGCCTGGGCATGGTGCAGCTGGCAGCAGGTTGGGGGTGTGCAGCTCACCACGCAGCAGGGGGGCAGGC
>PISX010033635.1:0-14884 GCA_004024625.1 Mellivora capensis | reverse complement strand
TTGTGGAGCATAACAAATAACACGGAGGACATGGGGAGATGGAGAGGAGAAGGGTGTTGAGGGAAATTGTGGAGGGAGATGAACCATGAGAGACTATGGACTCTGAAAAATAACCTGAGTATTTTGAAGGGGCGGGGGGTGGGAGGTTGGGGGAGCCTGGTGGTGGGTATTATGCAGGGCACGCATTGCATGGAGCACTGGGTGTGGTGTAAAACTATGAATTCTGTTACACTGAAAAGAAATTTAAAAAAAAGACCTAAAAACTAGTCAGGCCAAAATAAAAAGACACTATAACTGAGATACTAAACCAACTGGATGTAATGAGCACAAGTATGGATAGAGTGGAGTAATTAATAAGTGATATAGAAGATAAAATTATGGAAAATAATGAAGCTAAACAGAAGAGGGAAAGGAAAATATTGAGTCAGAAATGTATACTCTGCGAACTCAGTTACCCCATAAAGCATAATAACATTTGTAGCATATGATTCTCAGAAAAAGATGAGAAGGAAAAGTGGTCAGAAGTTTTATTCAAGTAAATTTTAACTGAAAAATTCCCTAATCTGCAAAGGAAACAGATATTCAAATCCAGGAAGTACTAAGAACTTCCATGAAATCAACAAAGCGAGGCCAACACCAAGGCATATCAGTAAGATTTGCAAAATACAGAGATAAGGAAAACATCCAGAGAGCATCAAGGGAAAAGAAATCCCTAAATCAGGTTAGCAGCAGACTTAACAGAAACTTAGGAAGCCAGAGAAGAGGGCATGATATATTCAATATGATGGATGGGGAAAATATACAGCCAAGAATACTGCATCCACCAAAGCTGTCATTTAGAATAGAAGGAGCTATAAAGACCTTCCCAGACAAACAAAATTAAAGGAACTCATGACCATTAAACCAGACCAGCAAGAAATATTAAATGGGACTCTCTGAGTGTGAAAGAGGCCAAAAGCACAAAGACTAGAAAAATGCAAAGAAAATCTCCAGAAACAACAACTGGACAAATAATACAGTGGAACTAAATTAATATCTAGCAATAATCACTCTGAATGTAAATGGACTAAATGTTCCATTGAAAAGATATAGGGTATCAGAATGGATCAAAATACAAGACTAATCTGTATGATGCCTACAGAGACTCATTTCAAACCTAAAGATACCTGCAGAGTGAAAATGAAACAATGGGTAAATATCTATCATGCCAAGGGATGAAATCCAGAGTAGCCACACTTATATCAGAAAAACCAGACTTTAAAACAAATCCTATAACAAGAGATGAAGAAGGGCACTGTATCATAATTAAGGGGTCTATCCCATAAGAACATCTAATAATTGTAAATATTTATGCCTACAAATTGGGAGCACCCACATATATAACTAATAAAAACATAAAGGAACTTATTGATAACAATACAATAATAGTAAGGGACATTCACAACCCACTTACATCAATGGACAGATCATCTAAGCAAAAAATTAGCAAAGAAACAATGATTTTGAATGACGCATTGGACCAGATGGACTTAACAGATATATTTAAAACATTTCATTCTAAAGCAGCAGAAGACACATTCTTTTCTAATGCACATGGGGCAATCTCCAGAATAGATCACATACTGGGTCATAAATAATGTCTCAACAAATAAAAAAAGGAAAGATTGAAATCATACCATGCATATTTTCTGACCACGATGCTATGAAACTTGAAGACAACCACAAGAAAAAAAAATTGGAAAGACCACAAATACATGGAGAAAAAGAACATCCTACTAGAGAATGAGTGGGTTAACCAGGAAATGCAAGAAGAAATTTTAAAAAATCATGGAAACAAATGAAAATGAGAACACAGAAGTCCAAAACTTTTGGGATGCTGCAAAAATAGTCATAAGAGGGAAGTATATTAACAATATGGTCTACCTCAGTAAGGAAAAGTATCAAATATCTAACCTTACATTTAAAGGAGCCAGAGGAAGAACAGCAGATAAAACCCAAAACCAAGAGAAGAAAGGAAGTAACAATGACTAGAGAAGAAATAAATGACATAGAAACAAACAAACAAACAAACAAAAAAGCAGTAGAACAGATCAGTGAAACTAAGAGCTGGTTCCTTGAAAGAATTAATGAAACTGATAAACTGTTAGCCCGACTTATCAAAAAGAAAAGAGAAAGGACCCAAATAAATGAAACCATGAATGAGAGAGGAGAGAGTATAACAAACACCAGAGAAGTACAAAGAATTATAAGAGAAGACTATGAAAAATTAAATGCCAACAGAGTGGGCAATCTGGACAAAATGGGTAAACTCCTAGAAACATATAAACTATGAAAATTGAAATATGAAGAAATAGAAAATTTAAATAGACCATAATCAGCAAAGAAATTGAATTGGTATTCAAAACAAAACAAACAAAAAACAAAACATTCAAAACAAGCAACAAACAAAATTCCTGTGCCAGATGGCTTCAAAGACAAATTCTAACAAACATTTAAAAAAAAGAGGGTTTTGAAGGGGCTGGGGGTGGGAGGTTGGGGGAGCCAGGTGGTGGGTATTGTGGAGGGCACGCATTGCATGGAGCACTGGGTGTGGTGTAAAACTATGAACTCTGTTATGCTGAAAAGAAATAAAAAAAAGTTAATATCTATTCTTCTCAAACTGTTAAAAAAATAGAAATGGAAGGAAAACCTCCACACTCATTTTACAAGGCCAGCATTACCTTGATTCCAAAACCAAAGACCCCACTAAAAAGGAGAATTATCAGCCAATATCCCTGAAGAACATGGATGCAAAAATTCTCAATATGATACTAGCAAATCAAATCCAATGGTACCCTAAAAGAATTATTCACCTCAATCAAGCAGAATTTATTTCTGACCAGCAAGGGTGGTTCAATATTCATAAATCAATCAATGTGATATACCACATTAATGAATAGGATAGGAAGTACAACATTCACTCTTGATAAAATCTCTCTACAAAGTAGAGATAGAGGGAACATACCTTAACATCATAAAGGCCATATACAAAAGTCCCACAGCTAATGTCATCCTCACTGGTGAAAATCTATGAGCTTTTCCTCTACAGTCAGGAAGAAAACAGGTATGTCCACTCTCACCATTGTTATTTAACATAGTACTGGAAGTCCTAGCCACAGCAATCAGAAAACACAAAGAAATAAAAGGCATCCAAATTGGCAAGGAAGAAGTCAAATTTTCTTCATTCCCAGAGGACATGATAATTCTATGTAGAAAACCCAAAAGACTCCACCAAAAATTTGCTAGAACTCATACACTAATTCAGCAATACCACAGAATATAAAATCAACATACAGATATCTATCAAATTTCTATACACCAATAACGAAGTAGCAGAAAGAGAAGTCAAAGGATTCTTCTCAAACTGCATTTACAACTTCTCAAACTCCCATTTACAACTGCACCAAAAACCCATAAGATACTAAAGAATAAACCCAGACAAAGAGATAAATGATCTGTATTCTGAAAACTATATTGAGGATGACACAAATGAAATGAAAAACAGGGGCACATGGCTGGCTCAGATGTTAAGTGTCTGCCTTCAGACAGATTTCAGCTTGGAGTCCTGGGATCAAGCCCTGCATCAGACTCCCTGATCAGGGGGAAGCCTGCTTCTCCCTCTTACACTCCCCCTGCTTGTGTTCCTTCTCTCGCTGTGTTTTTCTCTGTCAAATAAATAAAATCTTTGGGGAGAAAAGAAGTGAAAAATATTCTATGCTCATAGATTGGAAGAACAAATGTTGTTAAAATGTCTACACTACCCCCAAAAATCTGTACATTGGATGCAATACCTATCAAAATACCACCAGCATTTTTCAAAGAGCTAGAACAAACAACCCTAAAATTCGTATGGAACCACAAAAGAACATAAATTGCCAAAGCAATCTTGAAAAAGAAAAAAAAAGCTGAAGGCATCACAATTCCAGACTTCAAGCTATATTACAAAGTTGTAGTCATCAAGACAGTATGATACTGGCACAAAACCAAACACACAGATCAATGGAACAGAGTAGAAAACCCAGAAATGGACCCACAACTGAATGGTTAACTAATCCTATACAAAAGAGGAAAGAATATCCTTTGGAAATGAGACAGTCTCTTCAACAAATGGTGTTGGGAAAACTGGAAAGCAACATGCAGAAGAATGAAACTGAACCACTTTCTTACACTATACGAAAAAAATAAATTCAAAATGGATGAAAGATTTACATGTGAGACAGGAAACCATCAAAATTCTAGAGAAGACAGGAGGCAACCTCTATCACATTGGCCATATCAATTTCTTACTAGGCACATCTCTGGGGGCAAGGGAAACAAAACCAAAAACAATCTATTGGGACTTCTTCAAGATACCAAACTTCTGCACAGTGAAGGAAACAATCACAAAAACTAAAAGGAATCCTATGGAGTGGAGAAGATATTTTCAAGTGGCATATCTGATAAATGATTAATTTACAAAATCTATAAAGAACATACCAAGCTCAACACCCCCCCAAAAAGAAATAATCTTGTTAAGAAATAGGCAGAAGGCATGAACATTATTCTAAAGAAGACATACAGATGGGCAACAGACACATGAAGTGATGCTCAACATCACTCATCATCAGGGAAATGCAAATCAAAACTATGATGAGATATCACCTCACTCCTGTCAAAATTAATAACACAGGAAACAACAGATGTTGGTGAGAATGTAGAGAATGGGTAACCCTCTTACACTGTTGGTGGGAATGCAAACTGGTGCCACCACTCTGGAAAACAGTATGAAGGTTACTCAAACAATTCATGATAGAACTACCCTACAACACAGCAATAACAGTACTATGTATTTACCTAAAGAATCCAAAAATGCTGTTCTAAATGGGCACAACCCCCCAATGATTATAGCAGCATTATCAACAGGAGCTAAATTATGGAAAAAGCCCATATGTTCATCAACTGATGAATGTGTGTGTGTGTATGTGCATGTGTATGTATACATATACATACAACAGAATATTATTCAGCCATCAAAAAGAATGATATCTTGCCATATGTAGCAAAGTGGATGGAGCTAAAATGTATTATGCTAGGGAAGACAAATACCATATAATTTCAGTCATATGTGGTATTGAAGAAACAAAGAAGCAAAGGAATAAAAGAGAGGGAAGCAAACCAAGAAACTGACTCTTAACTACTGTGCACTGATGGTTAGCAGAGGGGAAGTGAGTGTGGGTGGGTAAAATACGTGATAGGGTTTAAGGAGTGTGCTTGCTGTGATGTGCACTGGGCATTGTATGGAAGGGTTGAATCACTATATTGCATACCTGAAGCTAATATTACACTGTATATTAGTTAATTGGTATTTAAATAATTTTTTTTTAAAAGAAAAGAAATGGCACTCATATGAAAGCAGCCTGTTGACCAGAACCAGAAAGCTAGGAATCATTATGTCCTCTTGTCTCTTTCACTATTCCATACTAATTCTTGTCACCAAATCCTTGAGTCTACTTTTATTTTTTATTTATTTTTTATTTTTTTAATTTCATTTCTTTTAAGCGTAACAGAATTCATAGTTTTACAACACACCCAGTGCTCCATGCAATGTGTGCCCTCCATAATACCCACCACCTGGCTCCCCCAACCTCCCACCCCCCACCCCTTCAAAACCCTCAGGTGGTTTTTCAGAGTCCATAGTCTCTCATGATTCATCTCCCCCCCAATCTCCCTCAACTCCCTTCTCCTCTCCATCTCCCCATGTCCTCCATGTTATTTGTTATGCTCTGCAAATAAGTGAAACCATATGATAATTGACTCTCTCTGCTTGACTTATTTCACTCAGCATAATCTCTTGCAGTCCCGTCCATGTTGCTAAAAAAGTTGGGTATTCATCCTTTCTGATGGAGGCATAATACTCCATAGTGTATATGGACCACATCTTCCTTATCCATTCATCCGTGGAAGGGCATCTTAGTTCTTTCCACAGTTTGGCGACCGTGGCCATTGCTGCTATAAACATTGGGGTACAGATGGCCCTTCTTTTCACCACATCTGTATCCTTGGGGTAAATACCCAGTAGCGCAATTGCAGGGTCATAGGGAAGCTCTATTTTTAACTTCTTGAGGAATCTCCACACTGTTCTCCAAAGTGGCTGCACCACCTTGCATTCCCACCAACAGTGTAAGAGGGTTCCCCTTTCTCCACATCCTCTCCAACACACGTTGTTTCCTGTCTTGCTAATTTGAGTCTACTTTTAAATTTGTCTTTACTATGTCTTTTCCTTTCTTTCCCAACTGTCACTGTAGTTGTCTAAAATATTATCACCTCTCAGCTGGACCGCCACACTAGCCCACTAACTGAAACAATCTGCTTTCCACCACTTGTGATTCCCTACAATCTTTTTCAATCAAAGCTTTCAGTATGGATCCAAGTTAAATTGGGTCAATAACCTGAAGTTTGTATATTACAAATGCTGCTTTCATTCAGTTTGAACATTCTGAGTGGCAGGTATGATATGCCTACTGAAATAGGAGTTTTGATTTCAGACACTCTAAATATGAAAGCAGGGGAGAGGTAAGACAAAATACCAAACAATTAAACAAATGAAGTCAATAGAAAAAGTACAACAAGCAAAACAATTTTCTCTTTAGAATGGGAAATGTGTTTTTTTAAAGTTAGGTTTACCTATTATTAATTCAATTTTATGATTTACTAAGATTAATAATTAATTGGTAACTAATACATAGCAATATCTGAAACAGATATTTTTCAGGTGTTTTATATACATAATTCAAATCAGTGAAGGTGGCACTATTATTATCCCCATTTTTAGAGATGAAGAAGCATAAATAGATTAAATAACTTGGCCAATATCACACAGCCAAGAAGCAAACCAAGGTTCCAACCCAAGCAATCTTTTTTTTAAATTAATTAATTTCTTTTTATTTATTTTCAGCATAACAGTATTCATTGTTTTTGCACCACACCCAGTGCTCCATGCAATACGTGCCCTCCATAGTACCCACCACCAGGCTCCCCTAACCTCCCAAACCCCACCCCTTCAAAACCCCTCAGGTTGTTTTTCAGAGTCCATAGTCTCTCATGGTTCAATTCCCCTTCCAATTTCCCTCAAATCCCTTCTCCTCTCCATCTCCCCATGTCCTCCATGTTATTTGTTATGCTCCGCAAATAAGTGAAACAATATGACAATTGACTCTCTCTGCTTGACTTATTTCACTCAGCATAATCTCTTCCAGTCCCGTCCATGTTGCTACAAAAGTCGGGTATTCATCCTTTCTGATGGGTGCATAATACTCCATAGTGTATATGGACCACATCTTCCTTATCCGTTCATCCGTGGAAGGGCATCTTGGTTCCTTCCACGTTTTGGCAACCGTGGCCATTGCTGCTATAAACATTGGGGTACAGATGGCCCTTCTTTTCACCACATCTTTATCTTTGGGGTAAATACCCAGTAGCGCAATTGCAGGATCATAGGGAAGCTCTATTTTTAATTTCTTGAGGAATCTCCACACTGTTCTCCAAAGTGGCTGCACCAACTTGCATTCCCACCAACAGTGTAAGAGGGTTCCCCTTTCTCCACATCTTCTCCAACACATGTTGTTTTCTGTCTTGCTAATTTTGGCCATTCTAACTGGTGTGAGGTGGTATTTCAATGTGGTTTTAATTTGAATCTCCCTGATGGCTAGTGATGATGAACATTTTTTCATGTGTCTGATGATGCCATGAAACGCTCCAACCCAAGCAATCTTGTTCCAAAGCCGTAGCAATTGAAACATGGTGGTTTGGTACTTGAATTTTATAAAAGCAATAAATAAATCTAAATGCATAATACCCACACTTCCTGCCTCTTTTGCCCTACAACCCTTACATTGTCTCCTTTATTTGGTGGGTTAATCAAAAAAGAGAAAGCAGCAGTCAAATGCTTAATTTTGATGCAAGTCTCTCTCATTTATTTAAAGCACAACATATTGGACAATTTTAGTTGTTCAATTTCTGTAGACTTTTTAAACCAACAACTTTAGAGTAGAAATGCTATTATAACCATCTATAACCTCACTGTGGCAGAGTTTTCTTATTTGACTTCTGTTAAAAGAAAGAAACATATTTCATATTTAGAATCTTCCAGTCTAATAATGTAGGCTGCTGAGAAAAAGGTTTATAGGTGTAGTTTTCACTATCACAGAGCAGTGCAGAGTATGCTACACCATCAGATAAATGAATGCCTAGTCAAATATTTCAACAAAATTAAATGAGTCCCATCTTAAGTGGGCCATCTTGCCCATGAAAATTGGACCCTGACAGGTAAACTGGATCAATCAGGCCCAAGTTGTTTGCTAAGGAGTCTGCATTATGTCCTGGAAATGAGAAACAGATCACATCCTTTTTCAACTAATGTGAGAGATAAGGCCCTGTTCAATTCTTAAAAGATACTGGGAAGTGAGTGAGCAAAAGATTGAAATTTGAACTAAGTGGTACATTCAAGCTTAATTGGTGTGTCAAAAGAAGCATATAAAGATCATATTTTTTCAAAGGCTCTAAACTTTAATCTGATATAACGTGGCAATAGAATGCAATTAAAGGTGCCAGTTTATCTTTGAAAGTGTATAATGTTGGTATGCAACTCAAACTATTTATTCTGCCTGATTTAATTATACAATCTGATTGACAACACTCAGCGCAAGCAATCCATTCTAATGACTTCTGAAGAGATTACTTGAATCCAGGTACATAAATGTTGCCAGAACAGTGATAAATGGCTAGATCATCTTCTTTTGACATGAATAGCAACACTGATTCAACAGTGTGAAGTGTTGTTTAGCAGAAGAAAGAGTGAGTGCTAATGATATGCTGTAAATGTGTGGTGGAAAAAAATGCCAAGGACAGGTGCAAACAATTTTCTATGTGGAAAATCAAATAAAGCTGTAATGATATGTGATAGAACAGCAGATGTTTCCCAGAACAAGTATCTCTTCCATCACTAATGCTTTTCTTATTTTTTAAGCCATTTTCATTGACCCACAGAAACACTGCATTGTTTGGGGTTTAATAAAAACAGAGTTAATTAAAGTGTAACACAAAATGACATTTTATTTTACTTCTGTGCATGATTTGCTAGCAGAAGGAAAATGGTTTCATTCTTTAATTATGTCCAAATGCTAATGTCATTATTTTCTTGCTTGATAAGGTTGTGAGCTTTCCTGTTTATGACCAAGTGATAAAAAAGTCATCTTATTTTTTACTAAAATAGTTATGACTATGAAATTCATATTTTAAGTTTTTTTCAAAAGTATTCATTTTATGTATATTTGAAATTGGCATTCTTATGAGAATGAATGCCATTGAGTCTTATATATTTTTCTATTACTAAACCAGGCAAGAAATCTATGCTCATAGATATAAATGTTCTCATTTATAGACCTTTGTGTCCATAGAAAGGAGAGAAAACTAAGGAAAATAGAAGGAAGCACATGGGTGTATAAATGTATAACTGCAAAGGGATAGGAGTGGTGGATAAGGGATGCTGGTACTGTAATCCACAAGTTACTGCTGAGGGGGGGCTTTTATGGCTGGATTGGGAAAGCTTTCCCAGGTTACTGGTACTAAGGAGGAGTCATGCTCTTTTTAAGAGGAAATAATGAAGAAAGAAAGAAATTACAACTTGGTTCCTTTTACTCTTCCAAAATTAGGATACTGTGAGCAGAATAGTGTGGAATAATCTAAGGAACTCAGAATATAGATGGAGGTGTGCCAGACTCCAGAAAGATATCCTTGAATTTTGAAACTTGTGGGATAAACTAAAACATTAGGAAAAGTGAGAGAGGTTGGAGCCCTAAGACAGATGGTGGGGAAGATGAAACACATGTATTCCTTAACTTTTTAGTAATTAAGGGTGATATAAGAATGCATAGAGTAGAGTTTAGACAAAATTGGAGAATTTAAATCCTTTGTGCATCATCTATGGACATTGCATTTTAGAACTTACTTATTTTATTTTATTATTATTTTTTGTGTCCCAGGATTCATTGTTTGTGCACCACACCCAATGTTCCATGCAATACATGCCCTTCTTAATACCCACCACCAGGATCACCCACTCCCCACCCCTTCCCCTCCAAAACCCTCAGTTTGTTTCTCAGTAAAAATATATTGTGGTAAACTCATATTAAGATTTAAGAAAGAGATTCAATATGTCTTTTTAATATGGAAGTTATTATCAGAACTTCTGACAAAGGGTGTGTGTGTGTGTGTGTGTGTGTGAGAGAGAGAGAGAGAGAGAGAGAGAGAGAGAGAGACTAGGACAGGAGACTAATGGTGTGAGTGGAGAAAAGGGAAATATTACTCAAAGGCAAGGTGCAATTTGACAATTTCAGTTTCAAGTGAAGGATAACCCAACTCAAACTAGTTTAAATAAGAGAGAAATCTATTGTTCTGTGTAAATGGAAAGTCCAGAGCTGGTTCCAGTCACTCAAAGGATAGCTCTCACTTTTCCTCCTTGACTATGATTCTCCCTGTGTGTGCTTTATCTTTTGGAAAATTCCCTACCATTTTATTAACAAGTATAGATTTACACCATCTTTATATCTTTTAATGACATAGCTAGAATTTCTTACTCAAATTCTAGCAAAAATTTCTAACAATTCCCCCCACAGACTAGCTTAGATTACTTGCCCATTCCTGAACTAATCATTTTGGCCAAGGAGATGGGATAATATAATTGAAAATGCCTGTCATCTTACAACTTCTCTGGTCAGTCAGAGAAGTCAATAGAAAAAGGTTCTATTAGTAGAGAAAGAATGAGGTGGAAAAGTTGTGTTAAGTAGACAAAACTGTAGCTAACACAATAGACTACCAGCAATATGTCCAAACTTATGATGTGAGAAGGGCACATATAATATGGGCGTAGCAAAATCAAAGTAAAATAGTTAAATCTCAATTATCTGGATGTTCTGTATAGAAGTATAGGTGGAACATGACCTTTTTTTTTAGGCAATCGCCTTCTTTTTTTTTATGGGATGCTTCACAATTTTGTGTGTTATCCTAGTTCAGAGGCCATGCTAATATCTGTAAATTCCAGTTTTAGTATGTGTGCTGCTGAACTAGCACAACAGCTTTCATTCTTTTTTAAAAATTTCATTTCTTTTCAGCGTAACAGAATTCATAGTTTTACACCACACCCAGTGCTCCATGCAATGTGTGCTCTCCATAATACCCACCACCTGGCTCCCCCAACCTCCCACCCCCCGCCCCTTCAAAAACAGCTTTCATTCTTGATTAATACTTCTTCAGTACACTCTTTGGACCAATTGTCCCAGAATTTTTGGGAATCTTGTTAAAAATAATTTTCTGGGTTCTATCCTAAATCTGTTGAACCAGAATCTACAAATAAATTCGACTTGGCTGGGAATCTACAGTTTTAGCAAGCACCCTGGGTGAATTTTATGCACCCTAATGCTCCATAGGATCCATAGCCATGGATCTATGTTATTTAGACATACTGAATTGCTGGGAGAGGCTATTGGATTTGGTTTTGTAATAAAGGATGTAAACCAAGTAAGTTCATTTTTAGTGCTCAACAAATATTTGATGCATTGAATAATTGTTCCTTATTAGTTCAGAATAATTAAGTAGAAGCCTAAGAACTAATAATAATTCAAAATCACAGTTTTTTTTTAAATGTGGGGACTTCTGGCTATGGTGTAGTAATGAGGACAGCAAAAATTCCCTGCTCTCAAACAACTCTAAAACTTGACAATATTGTTTTAAAAAATCACCATTTCAGGGATCTGGAACAGAACAGAAGCAACCAACAAATTGAGTAACATTTTTTTCTGAATTTCAGGAAAATTCAGAAAACAATTTCAGGAAAGAACAATGAAAGACTGTGGCATACTTGTCTGGGGATTCTACCATCCCTCCACCATATCAGTGTAAGGTAGTTCTTTTTTTAAAAAAATGATTTTATTTATTTATTTGAGAGAGAATGAGTGAGAGAGAGCACGAGAGAGGAGAAGGTCAGAGGGAGAAGCGGACTCCCCAAGGAGCTGGGAGCCTGATGCAGGACTCCATCCTGGAAGTCCAGGATCATGACCTGAGCCGAAGGCAGTCGCTCAACCAACTGAGCTATCCAGGCGCCCCAGTGTAAGGTAGTTCTATCACAATGGAGCTGGCAGTGAAAATCAGCAGCATCGCTAGCAGAAGTGGCTAACTTTATTTGAAGTAGAGAATGAAAAACTTATGTCCAATGGAAATGTCAAACAAAAAGAAGCAGCTACCTCAGCAGAAGTGAGCAGGAAATCTAGCAGCTATGGTAATCTCAGGGTGAAGCCCTGTTTGGAATAAGTGGCAAACCAAACAACCAGCTGAAATTTAACAGAAAAATTTTAGATATGATAGAATCCTGGTGGAGCTATCCTTGGATGTCCAGGAGGTTATCTCAATGCAAAAGGAGACCTGAAAGGATCTGGTGGAAATTAATGTCTGGGCAGTACATGAAAACGACCCAAATTTGTACATATACATGAAGTCACACACAAATCCATCAGCAGTGGGTAGATAACTTACTGACACAGTTATTTGAGCACAACCTCTGACAAATTGTTAGCTGACCATTAAATTATGAAAACAAAGAAGTGATTCCTAGGAAGCCAGGCTTAAAGGAAACAAAATGATTAAAAAAATAAGCACAAACACCAGAGACCACAAAGCATAGGGAAGACAGATTCCACTGAAAAGCTACAAATAAATGAAATAAAACTATCAAAAACAGCCAGCTTCAGGGGGAGAAAACAAGAATCCAGAGCTCCTGCAATATATTTCATAAAATGTTGAGTTTTTAAAAATAAAATGACAAGACAGGAAAAGAAATAAGATTCAAGGGTAGGATCAAGATGGCAGAGTAGGATGATCCTGAGTTCACCTTCTCCTGTCAAAATCTACATGAAAATCTGCAACTACATATAGAACCACTATCTGTAAGAATGAACTGAAAACTAGCAGAACAGATCATACACAACTAAAGATATAAAGGAAAAAATCACCTTGAGATAGTAGGAGAGGTGGAGATGTGATTTGGTTGGGATCCACACCCTCAGCACAGCAACCCACAAGCAGGAGGGGTATCACAGTTTCAGAAGTCTTCCTTGAAGAATGGGGGTTTGCACCCCACATCAGGATCCATAGCCAAGGGGACTTGCAGGAGTAAGATGAGCCCCCATAATGTTTGACTTTGAAAACCAACAAGGCTTATGTTCAGGAGAGCCAGAGGGCACTAAGAAACTGCAACACTGCTCTTAAAGGGTGTGCACACAGTATCACTCATTCTGAGTACCAGCAGAGAGGCAACATTTTGAAAAATACCTGGGTTACATGTGAAGATTCACTGACTAATTCTAGGGTGGATACAGAGAAGCAGAGGTCTATTAGAATATTCTCTGAGGACATAAGTACTGGTAGGTACCTTTTCCTTTTTTAGCTTCTCCCTTCTACCTAGGGCCCAGAGCTGGTGAACCCTATTTCTGACATTCTCCATCTACTGTACAAACTCTGCTTTTGCAGTCCTGGCTGACCTTCCTCTGAGAATTCACCTTGCCCAAACCACCCACTGGGCCAGGGCCCCTTTCCAGCACCTTACTGCTTGCCTATCCTGGTGGACAGCCTTGGCTGGCAGCAGAGGCCCTCTCAAGCAGCTCTCAGTCCTGAAACTGACATCCTCAGCTGGCACTGGTGTCCATCCCAAGGGCTCCTGTCCTAGGGGACCAGCCCTCCACACTAGAATACTTCACAGCAAGTCACATAGAGGGCCTGTTCTGCCCACCAGTGCACCCATAGCTGTCATAGCCAGACCTGGGAGACAGCCATGTTGGGGTTCAACTCCATACATCAGCATACCCACAACAGTTGTGGCTGAGCCTCTCAGCTAGGTGGGTTGAGGGCCAGACCCACTCACAAGCAAGCCTGTAACAGTTGCAGCTGGACCTTGCAGACAGCCATACTGGGGGTCACCCCTAATAACAGCAAGTCTACACCACCTGTGATGCGGCAACAATGAAGTGTGCAGGCAGCCCCCACATGGGTCATTGCTGTCAGATCTGTCTCAGGTAATGGGTAGGGGGTTGGGGGGAGTTGTGGTGTTCGTAGTACTGTAATCCAAAGCTTTACATAAAACCACCCCTTCAAGACTGGAAGATATAACTGATTTACTCAATATGTGGAAACAATTAAAAAGTTAAGCAAAATGAGAATACAGAAGATTATGTTCCAAATGAAAGAATAAAACAAAACCTCAAATAAGACCTAAATGAAATGAAGATAAAAAAAATCCACTAGAAAGTGAGGATGCTCAAAATATGGTGGAGTAGGAGGATCCTAAGCTCGCTTCCTACCACAGACAAACTTAGATAACATACACATCAGTTCATTTAACCCAGAAAATCACTAGAAGACCGGTCTAGCAAACTTTCCACAATTAACTGTAGAGGAAGCTACTTCAAAAACAGTAGGATGATCTCTTCCAGTCCCGTCCATGTTGCTACAAAAGTCTGGTATTCATCCTTTCTGATGGAGGCATAATACTCCATAGTGTATATGGACCACATCTTCTTTATCCATTCGTCTGTTGAAGGGCATCTTGGTTCTTTCCACAGGTTGGCGACTGTGGCCATTGCTGCTATAAACATTGGGGTACAGATGGCCCTTCTTTTCACTACATCTGTATCTTTGGGGTAAATACCCAGTAGCGCAATTGCAGGGTCATAGGGAAGCTCTATTTTTAACTTCTTGAGGAACCTCCACACTGTTCTCCAGAGTGGCTGCACCAACTTGCATTCCCACCAACAGTGTAGGA
>PISX010033634.1:0-14887 GCA_004024625.1 Mellivora capensis | reverse complement strand
CTTCTAGCTTAAAGATAGAAAGACCTAAAGTGTTTTATAATGAGTTTTCTTAAAAAAAAAATCAAGACATCACAACAGCTGGCATGTATATCCTAGAGAACCAGGCAAGAAAAGGAGACTGTAAATATGGCAAAACAAAACTGTGTGGGTTTTTGAAAAGAATATAGGGAGATGTGATTTAGGGAACCATTCTGTGTTATATTTATTGATATTTCAATTACGTATGATATCTGTCACTGCCTTTGACACTAAGTAGGAGTATCAACAAATTTTTGAAATGACAAAATGCAAATTATATTAGTGATTGATGTAGCAAAAAATTGGCTTGAATAATTATCAAAATAATCTTACAAATCCTTAAAAAAAGCAGCAGGGCCTTTAATAATAAAAAATTCCCTGATCCATTCCCCTTTAACTCTTTATCTAGAAATGGAGCTCTTATATTGCTCATTTTAGTTCACTGATTTTTCTCTACTGTGGTAAAAGTTTATTTCTCAAATACCCTTAGCTCTCTCATTTTCCACATTTGTTACCCTTTTTAGTTAAATCAGGATGCAATGTTTTACTCTGATAAAATCTGCTTTGTTCTTTGCTCCCAGTTCATGAAGTGCTCTGTAACCTTTAATTCTCGTAGAGCTCTTTCTTCCTGATTCTTCCCGGACTCCCAGCTTACCTCGCCTGTCTTAAATTATTCTAAAAACTCAAAAAAAAAAAAGATGAATCTCTTGCATATTCCTTTTTATTCACCGTGTTTGGTGAATACATCTCTTCCCCTGCTCTCCCTCTGCAGGGTTCAGGCTTTCCTCGAATCTGTGTTGGACTTGACTGTCTGTTCGTATTTAACCAGGAGACAGGGCGAGCAGAACCCAGGAGCACCGTGTGCTTTGCTGGGCTGGACGAACGAAGACGCAGTGCTCAGTGTGCGCCTGGAGGGCGGCCAGGCTTTTACAGTGGGGCTGTCTAAGTGCTGGAGTGTGAAGAACTTTCTATCCTGGGGCTGTTCATTTCTCTTTCCCTGTGCAGCAGAACACAGTTTTTTCTATGTGGAAGACATTTTACCAGTACTCGAGGGGAGAAGTCTGCTGTTGGAAATACTGTTCCACTCGTATTTAGGTTTCCTTTCGTGTCTCACATCTGCCCCAAGTTATCCCCAGCTTCTCCAAATACTGATCTCCAAGGTTATCCATGGGACAAAGTCTTACTGTTGGCTCAGTACTTCGGTCTCAGAACCAAGGCTCACTCTTGTTCTTCTCCCAGTTGTTTGGTTAACCCTGACTGATCTGTTCTCTGGGACTTACAACTGTGTTGAAGTGTTTTGTTTACTACTAGCACCCCATCTTTTTTTTTCTTTTTGTTATGAAATTATATCCTTTTACTTCATTTATTTTCAATTTAATGTGTCTTCAGAAAAATGAAAAAGGTATGTATGACCGATTTTTCTTTTTGATAAATGTTACTATTTGGAAAATTAGTGTACAACTTGGCAGAGAAAGAATGTATAACTTCTGACTTTTCAGATCTAATTTTATGATGGTTCAAATTATTTTTCTTTATCTAAATATACTTGGAGTTCTTAGAGAAATGTCAGACCACACAATTACCTAAATATGACTGCCACTGGCATGCAATGGGTTATTTCAAAAATTAAGGTATGATTCTGTGAAAGTGTGTGTGTGTGTGTGTGTGTGTGTGTGTGTGTATTTTCAAGCCTGGAGTATCTACTACTTTAGGTTCTTCTGATAATTTTATTCAACATTTTATTCAGAGTCTTAGCCACAGCAGTTAGGCACAAGAAATAGCAAGTATCCAAATTGGAAAAGAATAAGTAAAACTGTCACTATTTGCAGAACGTATGATTTTATATTTAGAAAACTGTAAAAACTTTACCAAAAAAATGAGAACTTACAAAAAAATTCAGCAAAATTGCAGAGTAAAAAATCAATACACAAAAATCTGTTCCATTTCTCTCCATTATAAACAAACTACCAGAAGAATAATTCCATTTACAATTGCGTCAAAGGAATAAAGTATCTAGGAATAAATTTAACCAAGGAAGTGAAAGGTCTGTCTCCTAAGATGTGTATACAGTTCACAAAGAAATTAGAAATAAGTTGAAAGACACTCTGTGCTCATAGATTAAAATAATTCAGATTTTTAAATGTCTATATTACCTTAAGCCATCTGTAGATTAAATGAAATCCCTATCAAGTACCAAGCAGCATTTTTAAACCAAAATAGAACAAACAATGTTAAAATTGGTCTGGAACAACCAAGATCCTAAATAGCCAAAGCAATCTTAAGAAGGAACAAAGCTGGAGGCTTCCTGCTCCCTGATTTCGGACTATATTACCAAGCTACAGTAATCAGAACAGTATGGTATTGGCAAGAAAACCAACACATAGATCAATGGAACGGAATGAGGAGAAATACAGTCATGCATGTATGAGAACTTATGTTAAAGAAGACCAGAATATAAAATGGAGAAAAGATAGTCTCTTCAATACATAACATTTGGAAAACTAGATAGCAATATGAAAAAAAAAAAAAAAAGAAAGGAAAGAAAAAGAAATCAGACTATCTCTTATGCCATATACAAAAATCAACTCAAACTTGGTTGAGGACTTGAACCTAAGACTTGAACCCATGAAATGTTCATTAAAAACAAACAAAAAACCAAAAAAACCTAGGTGGTAAATTCCAGGACACTGATCTTAGTGATGTTTTTTTCTTTTTTTAATGTGACTCTAAAAGCAAAAGAACAAAAGCAAAAATAAGTAGGACTATATCAAACTAAAAAGCTTCTGCACAGCAAAGGAAACCATCAAGAAATCAAAAGGCAGGGGCACCTGGGTGGCTCAGTGGGTTAAAGCCTCTGCCTTTGGCTCAGGTCATGATCCCAGGGTCCTGGGATCGAACTCCGCATCGGGCTCTCTGCTCAGTGGGGAGCCTGCCTCCCTCTCTCTCTGGCTGCCTCTGCCTACTTGTGATCTGTCTGTCAAATAAATAAAAATCTTAAAAAAAAAAAGAAATCAAAAGGCAAATGATTGTAGTTATTTCTCCCATTCAAATCATGTATCTTATTAAGGGGCTAAGATCCAAAATATACTTAAAAGACCTCATACAATTCAATAGAGAAAAATCTGATTAAAAAAATAGGCAGAGGATGTGAATAGACATTTTCCCAAAGAAGAGATACAAATGGCCAACATGAAAACGTGCCCAAATCCCTAATCATCATGGAATTGTAAATCAATATCACAATGTCATATTACCCTATACCTATCAGAACAGTTGTTATCAAAAAGACAATAAATAAGGGGGCACCTGGGTGGCTCACTCAATTAACGTTCTGAGTCTTGGTCTCAGCTCAGGTCATAATCTCAGGGTTGTGAGATTAAGCTCCATTTCAGCTTCGATGTGGGGCAGGATCCCACTTTAGATTCTCTTCCTTCCTTCTCACCCTCTGCACTCCCCACCCCCACAAAAGACAAGAAATAGCAAGTGTTGGCATAAAGAAAAGGAAACTTCTGTGCAATGTTACTAGAAATATAAATTGGTATAACCAATATGGAAAACATTACACATTAACATTAACATAACTTTAACATAAACAAAACATTACAGGTTCCTCTAAAAATTAAAAAAAGAAATGCCATATGAACCTGCAATTCCAATTCTGGGCATTTATCTGAAGTAAATAAAAACACTAATTTCAAAAATACACATGCATATGCACCCATATGTTTATTGCAGCATTATTGTAATAGCTAAGATGTGAAACAGCCTACATGTCCATCAATGGATGAATGCATATGGATGATGCAAAGGGGTGTGTGAGTGTGTATAAGATGTGTGTATATATATATATTATGTACATTTAAAATATATGTTATATACAATATGTTTTATGAAAGGGGGTATAATATATATAGTGTATACATATACATTATAGATCCATAATTGAATACTGTGTTTTATATATAGGAATATACATATAAGGAATATTAGGAATACATATGCACACACTATATATCTGTGTAGATATGTAGGTATTTAGGAATACTACTCAGCCATAAAAAGAGTGAAATCTTACTATTTGCAACAACATGGATGAGAGTTTAAGGGTATTATGCCATGTGAAATAAGTCAGAAAGAGAAAGACAAATCCATATAATATTACTTTTATGTGGAACCTAAAAAACAAAACAAATAAACAAGATCAAATAAAACTCATGGATACAGAGAACCAGAAGGGTGGTTCCCAGAGGACAGGAGGGTGGGAGGTTAAGTGAAACGAATAAAGGGAGTCAAGAGGTTTCAGTTCTAATTATGAAATAAGTGGGTCCTGGGGATGTAATTTCATAGGATGGTGACTAGCGTCAATAACATTGTATTTCACTGCATGTTTGAAAGTTACTAAAGGTAAATCTTAAATCCTATATTCATAAACAGAAATGTTCTGTATCATTGTATGAAGACTGTTAGTAACTACTTATGGTGGTAAACATGGGGCAGCATATATAAATACTGAATCATTATGTTGTAAAGCTGAGACTATGCAATGTTACATGTCAATTATACCTCAATAAAAATATTCATAAATGATGGTGAAATGAAAGAAAACTTTGTTTTCTATAGCAAAATACTGCTACTGGGATATTTAGGGAATGTAAAGTGGGATCCTTTGCTTACTGGGATAAGCAAAGGTAGAAATGAACTTACTGTTGCTGTCCTTACATCTAGAAACAAAGCACCACGTGGAAGGAAGGACTGATACTGTATTTCTGCTGTGCTGTCCAGAGTTTCCTGCACAAGATGTTTCAACTGTTAAAAATAAGCAGGGGGCGAGGAGTAGAGAGGGGGACCCTTGCATTACAATATAGAACTACTTTCTTCATAGATGTTGGTGTCAAAAATTCTTGATGGTAAAATAAAAAACAGTTCTAGATAACGCCATAAAGTTGCAATTTCTCAAGATACAGCGCACAAGCACATTTAACCATGGTGTGAAATGTGGACAAAGAACATGAATCCTCCACTAAGAAATCAAAAGGTGTAGCAGAGGAAGACTTTGCAGCAGGGTGCTTTAGCCAAAAGGGGCATCGCAGGAATACTTGCAAGAAAATGGGACAGATTTTGCTTATGCTTTGAAAGCAAAGAGTTCAAAAACTGTAAGTAGAAAGAGTTCAGGGTCCCCAGAAAAAGAAAAAGAATACGTAGCTTCTGTGACACAAAGTCATTTTAGGCTCCCAGCTATTTTCTGAGATCTGTACTCTACTTGCCCAAACACACGTGTTGCAAAATTCCTAGAAAGTGTCAGAATTACAACAAACAAACAAACAAAGCAAAAATCTTGATAGTTCAGAACCTTAAGGGAAAAAGGGACTGCAAAAAACAAACAGGCTATCAGACAAGGAAAGAGCTTAGCCATATCAGAGACACTAAGTGAGTAGAAAACCCCCAGTGCTGTGTCAGAAGTAAGCAAGGGCCTGCATTCCCTACCTGAGATAAGGAGTCCCAAACCCCATTTAGTTCATTATTTACTTTTTACTTTGCTTATTTTCTTAGTGTCAACCTTTCATTTAAATCCCGGTTGGTGAACATACAGTGTAATATTAGCTTCAGATGTAAAATGTAGTTACTCATCATTTACATACGACCCCCAGTGCTCATCCCAGCCATGCCCCATCTAGTTCATACGGTCTCTCTCCCTTCCTCCTACCTCTGATTCATTATCATGTTAAAATCTGCACTCACGGAGCAATACAGACCTCACGAACATAACATACAACGCATGTATAGGCTCGTTTCCTAAGTACTCACGCATGACATCACACCCGCCTGGACATGCGAGGACAACACTCCCCTTGGTGAGCGTTCATCTGGACCCTAAATAAAAGAAACCCACTTCCCCCTAACTGGGGAGTCACAGCTTTGTACCTTATTCCCCAACATCTTCTTTGCTTCAAAAAGCATCCTTTGTATGACAACTCTACCTGGTATAGTCACTCTCTGTAGCTCACCAAGAAGGGAACCCACGTTAGTTCTGTCACGAGACTGGTCTTAGGAGACAATTTTTAATACAGAAGCCAGTTACGCCAGTCTCTGCAAGGCCTTGGAGAAAATGTTTTGGCTTCAGATGGCAAAATCCTCTGATTTAAAAGGAAATGAAATCTTATGGAAAATCGCGTTGACAAAAAAATAAAAACACTGGAAAATTGTTTTTTTTGGATTTAGGCTTGAGAGTGCAGAAGGAAATCAAGTCTCAAGTCTTACTGAAGGAAGCACTACAGGACAGAATGAACATTTAGCTTCCTTTCTAGACTGAGCCAGTGGAACCCTTTTTCTGAACATTTGGCTCAACCAGAGTAGTGGACTTTGAGAGAAGAAAATGTCAGGGAGCCATGGTATGCGGTCTGATGGGACTCAGCTGAGATGACTGCTCTGTCCTAAGCCAGCAGTGTATTTCTGTCACAGTTCCTGTTAAGACTATCTTGCCCATCGTGAGAAGGCAGTGAATATTTTGCTACTGTTTTCCATTCTTTCATGTGTGAGCAAGCTGTGGGGTTTAACAAGCATCCTGAGAAAGGGCAGAATTTGTTTCATTTCAGTTGAAAATAAATCCCTTTGATATAACTCAATTTTGCCCAAGCATTAAGTATTTTGTGCAGCAAAAACTAGGCACAGGTCTCACATTAAAGAATTTTCAATTCTTGCAGCATAAAAATATTTTTTATACGCAAGCTTGTAAAAGGAATTCAAGGAAATAAAGCCTTTATATTAATTCCGTAATTACTATGCTTAACTATTGACTTCTGTGATACGACTCCATAAGGAATGTTTTTTCAAAGTCATATAAATTTGTGTCTTAGACTAATTTGTTTGCATATTGTTTTGATTACAGCTGAGTTAAACTTTGCTATTGAATACTGTCAATAACATTAATGAAAATCAACTTTGATTTTACTTCAGTAATTTAACAAAACTTAAATTTACCTTATGAATTAAAAAAATTTATACAAAGAAACAAAATTAAATTTAGGGAAAGTCAATTCTTCCTAAGAGCCTTTTTTGTTCTTCCCAAAAGTTTGTTTTTAGTTTTAAGAATGGGGAACATTGAAACTGACACTAAATAAATCCTGTACAATTTATTTACTTTATTAGCAACTTGTATAGAAGAAATTTGTGACAAGAATTTAAGACCTGGGACGCCTGGGTGGCTCAGTTGGTTAAGCAGCTGCCTTCAGCTCAGGTCATGATCCCAGCGTCCTGGGATCGAGTCCCACATCGGGCTCCTTGCTCGGCAGGGAGCCTGCTTCTCCCTCTGCCTCTGCCTGCCACTCTGCCTGTGCTCGCTCTCTCTCTCTCTCTCTCTCTCTGACAAATAAATAAATTTAAAAAAATTAAAAAAATATATTATTAAAAAAAGAATTTAAGACCTAATTGAATACATTTTTTTTGCATGGAAAACTATAATTTCACCGCCTTCTTGACACAAAGTGGATATAGTTCATGGTGATGGCAAACTACACAGAGAGAGTGAGCTAATGAATGGGCTGAAATAAGCAGATCCACAGGGAAATGTCCTTCTCTACTTAACATAGCAGGGAAAACTATGACTGTAATATTGTATCTACAAATTAGTGACCTCATTAAGTTACTAAAAGCTGTGAATATAGTAACTTCCTGTGTGGCTAAACCTAAAAATTATTCCAAAAATTTCCCCTGAGTGAAATGATTAAGATTGCTCTCAATTATAGATTATGTAGGTATATTACATAGATACAAATATACATGAAAGAAAGGAAGAGAGAAAGAAAGAAAGCATCTTTTTCTATTGTAATGCCTACCCCTGTTCAAGCACTCTAGTGTGCACCTTGTAAAAATCAGGACACTCCTCTACATCACTGTCCTACAACCCTCCCGTTTAGGAAACAACGTTCCTAAAAGGCCATGTTCCAGTTCAGAGACTGCGCTGGAACGTTGCTGCCATCACACGAATGTATCTTCTCTGTTTCTAGTCCAGCTACTTGCCCAGGAAACAGCTGCTTGTGATTTTCTTGTTTCATAATCTTCAGTCTGAAAGAGTTGCTTAAGCTGTCCTGGCTTTTATATCCTTAACAGTCTTGAACTTTTGCAAGTTTTCACATTATAAAAGGATCCCTCACCTGGGTCTGGAGGATGTTTCCTCATACCCAGACTCCGATTTCTCCGTTGTAAAATCATCATTGTGAAGAGTGCTAGTTTCATTATGAGACCAGCACACTGTTCCTCAACAACGCTTCAGCCACCAGCATTTTTCCCAGTAAATGATGCCAAGTATTACTTCCATATTTTGGTATTTCATTAAAGAAGAGTTTTCTTTTCTTTTTTTTTAAAAATTTTTTCTTTTTATTTCTTTTCAGCGTAACAGAATTCATACATAGTTTTACACCACACCCAGTGTTCCATGCAATGCGTGCCCTCCACAATACCCACCACCAGGCTCCCCCAACCTCCCACACCTCACCCCTTCAAAACCCTCAGGTTGTTTTTCAGAGTCCATAGTCTCTCATGGTTCATCTCCCCCCCAATTTCCCTCAACACCCTTCTCCTCTCCATCTCCCCATGTCCTCCGTGTTATTTGTTATGCTCTGCAAATAAGTGAAACCATATGATAATTGACTCTCTCTGCTTGACTTACTTCACTCAGCATAATCTCTTCCAGTCCCGTCCATGTTGCTACAAAAGTCTGGATTCATCCTTTCTGATGGAGGCATAGTACTCCATTGTGTATATGGACCACATCTTCCTTATCCATTCATCTGTTGAAGGGCATCTTGGTTCTTTCCACAGTTTGGCGACCGTGGCCATTGCTGCTATAAACATTGGGGTACAGATGGCCCTTAAAGAAGAGTTTTCTTGAAAAAGATAATAAGGGGCACCTGGGTGTCTCAGTAGGTTAAGCCTCTGCTTTCAGTTCAGGTCATGATCTTGGGGTCCTGGGATCGAGCCCCGCATCGGGCTCTCTGCTCAGCATGGAGCCTGCTTCCCCCCGACCTCTGCCTGCCTCTCTGCCTACTTGTGATCTCTGTCTGTCATATAAATAAATAAAAATCTTAAAAAAATTTTTTTAATTGAAAATATAAAAAAAAAATAAAAAGAAGAGTTTTCTTTCTCCCTTATATATTTGTGTCAGTATGGACTCATGAGTTCCTGTTCTATGAAAGGGGGTATAATCAGATAGTTGTAATTATTTTGATGCCCGGTTGTCCTTGATAATACTCAGTGAGAGAACCATAAAGCAGACTTTTATATCCTTTGACATGCATGTCTTTATCATTCTTTGAGCACGTCTTTGCTCTCTGGGATAAGTTATTCCCAGACAGAAAGTCCTGTTAGTGCAGATTGTATTTAGAAGCCAGAGATATGGTAAGTGGCTGTCAGTGAGCCTATACTCATCTGTGAACACACACACACACACACACACCTGGTTCTCATTATTTGTAGCATAAACATAGACTTTATTCTATGAAGTCATTGCAAGTTCCAAATTAGGAAACACTGAATCATTGTCCCTGTGGGTTTGAGGCCTCTGGTCACATTTCCACTAGTTGATCAATACATGACCACATTCTCCCCGTGTTTCTGGTTGAAAACCCATTTTTAGAAATATATATTATTAATTCATTAACATATACCTCATGGTAACAGTGTAAGTCAAACCTGAACAAAGCGCATCTAAAACATGTATTTTTTCCATAAGGCACATCATAGTTACTCTGTACTAGGAACACCAGATAGAGGGGCGACAGGGTGGCTCATTCAGATAAGTGACCAACTCTTGATTTTGGCTCCAGTCATGATCTCAGGGTTGTGAGATCGAGCCCTGCTTCAGGCTCTATGCTGGGCATGCAGCCTGCTTAAGATTCTCTTTCTCCCTCTCCCTCTGCCCTCTATCTCTCCCTCTCTTAAGTAAAAGAAATTAATTAATAAGTTACTTAATTAAAACTTTTTCGGGGGGAAGGAGTTAAGATGGCAGAGAAGTAGCAGCTGAGACGACATCAGGGAGCAGGGGACCAGCTAGATGCGAACACCTACACATCTAACAGGAGATCAAAGAGAAGAGCAACAATTCTGGAAACAGAAGATCAACCACTTTCTGGAAGGTATGACCGGCGGAGAAGTGAATCGAAAGCGACGGGAGGATAGACCGCGGGGGAGGGGCGGCTCCCGGCCAGCGGCGGAGCCACGGAGCACTAAATCGGGACTTTTCAAAGTCTGCTCCACGGAGGGACATCGCTCCAGAGGCTACACCGGGGTGAAGCCCACGTGGGGTCAGCGTGGCCCCAGGTCCCGCAGGGTCACAGAAGGATCGGGGGTGTCTGAGTGTCGCAGAGCTCGCAGGTATCGGAGCGGGGAAGCCGGCCACAGAGACGGAGCCGAGGAGGGAGGTCTCAGCTTGGAGTCACCTTGAACCGGCCGCAGGCTGGGTGAGCTCGGAGCGTGGCCAGAGGCTGGGGAGACAGGAGTGATTGGGGCTTTTCTCTGAGGGCGCACCGAGGAGTGGGGCCCCGAAATCTCAGCTCCTCCGGGCCGGAGACTGGGAGGCCGCCAGCTTCATCCCCGTCCTCCAGACTCTACGGAAAGCGCTCAGGGAACAAAAGCTCCCGAAAGCGAACCCGAGTGGATCACTTAGCCCGGCCCCTGGTAAGGGTGGTGCAGCTCTGCCTCGGGCAAAGACACTTGAGAATCACTACAACAGGCCCCTCCCCCAGAAGATTAACAGGAAATCCAGCCAAGACCAAGTTCACTTACCAAGGAGCGCAGCGGAACTCCAGAGGAGGAGAAAACAAAGTGCAGAATTCATGGCTTTCTCCCCATGATTCTTCAGTCTTGCAGTTAGTTAATTTTTTTTTAATTTTATTTTTTTTCTTCTGCTAAACTTTTTTAAACTTTTACCCTTTCCTCTTTTAACGTTTTTTTAACTAGTTTATCTTAACAATACCTTTCATTAAAAAATAATAATCTCTTGGGACACCTGGGTGGCTCAGTTGGTTAAGCGGCTGCCTTCGGCTCAGGTCATGATCCCAGTGTCCTTGGATCGAGTCCCACATCAGGCTCCTTGCTTGGCAGGGAGCCTGCTTCTCCCTCTGCCTCTGCCTGCCACTCTGTCTGCCTGTGCTCGCTCTCTCTCTCTCCCTCTCTCTGACAAATAAATAAAGAAATAAAATCTTTAAAAAAAATAATAATCTCTTTTGAACCTTCATTATTATAGTCATATTTTACCCTTCATTATATCTAAATTTATTTTTTGTATACACAAAGGGTTTTTTCTTCTAAAAATTTTGGGGTACAACTTCTTATAATAGATAAAAATATACCCTAAATCTAGCTCCGGGCTTGTTCTAGTCTCCAGCCCGAGCAAATTCTCTCTGCTTTCTTTTCTTTTATTCTCCCAACCAATTTATCAACTCCATTTTTAGAAATTAAAAAAAATTTTTTTTCATCTTTATAGGCACATTCCATCCCTTCACTGTGTTTACTCTTATATATGTTTTTCATTCTTTAAAATATTGGGAGGTAGTTTCTTCTAAGAGACCCAATTACTCCCAAAATTAAGTGGGGGCCCTGTTCTAGTCATCAGTCTAATATATATACATTTTTTTCTTTTTTGTATTTTTTCTTTATTTGTTTTCCTTTTTCAGTTTTTTTTTTTTCTGAACTTCTTTTTATCCCCTCTCTCCCCCCTCCACCACGATGTGGGGTCTCTTCTGATTTGGTTAAAGCACATTTTTCTGGGGTCTTTGCCACCCTTTTATTATTTTATTTGCTCCTTCATATATTCTTATCTGGACAAAATGATAAGGTGGAAAAACTCACTACAAAAAAAGAACAAGAGGCAGTACCAAAGGCTAGGGACCTAATCAATATGGACATTGATAATATGTCAGATCTAGAGTTCAGAATGACAATTCTCAAGGTTCTAGCCAAGCTCGAAAAAGGCATGGAGGATATTAGAGAAACCCTCTCTGGAGAGATAAAAGCCCTTTCTGCAGAAGTAAAAGAACTAAAATCTAACCAAGTTGAAATAAAAAAAGCTATTAATGAGGTGAAATAAAAAATGGAGCTCTTACTGCTGGGATAAATGAGGCAGAAGAAAGAATTAGTGATATAGAAGACCAAATGAGAGAATAAAGAAGCTGAGCAAAAGAGATACAAACAGATACTGGACCAGGAGAGGAGAACTGGAGAGATAAGTGACACCATAAGATGAAACAACATTAGAATAATTGGGATTCCAGAAGAAGAAGAAGAGAGAGAGGGGAGCAGAAGGTATATTGGAGAGAATTATTGTAGAGAATTTCCCTAATACAGCAAAGGGAACAAGCATAAAAATCCAGGAGGTGCAGAGAACCCCCCTCAAAATCAACAAGAATGGGTCCACACCCCGTCACCTAATAGTAAAATTTACAAGTCTTAGAGACAAAGAGAAAATCCTGAAAGCAGCCCAGGAAAAGAAGTCTGTAACACACAATGGTAAAAACATTAGATTGGCAGCAGACTTATCCACAGAGACCTGGAAGGCCAGAAAGAACTGGCATGATATATTCAGAGCACTGAACAATACATACAGCCAAGAATACTATATCCAGCTAGGCTATCATTGAAAATAGAAGGAGAGATAAAAAGCTTCCAGGACAAACAAAAACTGAAAGAATTTTCAAACACCAAACCAGTGCTACAGGAAATGCTGAAAGGGGTCCTCTAAGCAAAGAGAGAGCCTAAAAGTAGTAGATCAGAAAGGAACAGAGACAATATATAGTAACAGTCACCTTACAGGCAATACAATGGCACTAAATTGATATCTCTCAATAGTTACCCTGAATGTAAATGGGCTCAATGCCCCAATCAAAAGACACAGGGTATCAGTATGGATAAAAAAACAAAACCCATCAATATGCTGCCTACAAGAAACCCACTTTCGACTTGAAGACACCTCCAGATTTAAAATGAGGGGGTGGAAAACAATTTACCATGCTAATGGACATCAGAAGAAAGCTGGGGTGACAATCCTTATATTAGATCAATTAGATTTTAAGCCAAATACTATAATAAGAGATGAGGAAGGACACTATATCATACTCAAAGGGTCTGTCCAACAAGAAGATCTAACAATTTTAAATATCTATGCCCCTAACATGGGAGCAGCCAGCTATATAAACCAATCAATAACAAAATCAAAGAAACACATTGACAATAATACAATAATAGTAGGAAACTTTAACACTTCCCTCACTGAAATGGACAGATCATCCAAGCAAAAGATCAACAAGGAAATAAAGGCCTTAATTTACACACTGGACCAGATGGACATCACAGATGTATTCAGAACATTCCACCCCAAAGCAACAGAATACACATTCTTCTCTATTGCACATGGAACATTCTCCAAAATATAATCACATCCTGGGTCATAAATCAGGCCTCAACCAGTATCAAAAGATTCCCTGCATATTTTCAGACCACAGTGCTCTGAAGATAGAACTCAATCACAAGAAGAAACTTGGAAAGAACCCAAATACATGGAGACTAAACAGCATCCTTCTAAAGAATGAATGGGTCAACCAGGAAATTAAAGAAGAATTGAAAACATTCATGGAAACAAATCATAATGAAAACACATGGTTCAAAATCTGTGGGACACAGCAAAGGCAGTCCTGAGAGGAAAATATATAGCGGTACAAGCCTTTCTCAAGAAACAAGAAAGGTCTCAAATACACAACCTAACCCTACACCTAAAGGAGCTGTATAAAGAACAACAAAGAAAGCCTAAACTCAACAGGAGAAGGGAAAGCATAAAGACCAGAGCAGAAATCAATGAAATAGAAACAAAAAAAACAGTAGAACAAATCACCGAAACTAGGAGCTTGTTCTTTGAAAGAATTAATAAGATTGATAAACCCCTGGCCAGACTTATCAAAAAGAAAAGAGAAAGGACCCAAATAAATACAATCATGAATGAAAGAGGAGAGATCACAACCAATACCAAGGAAATACAAACAATTCTAAGAACATACTATGAGCAACTCTATGCCAATAAATTTGACAATCTGGAAGAAATGGATGCATTCCTAGAGATATATAAACTACCACTACTGAACCAGGAAGAAATAGAAAACCTGAACAGACCCATAACCAGTAAGGAGATTGAAACAGTCATCCAAAATCTCCAAACAAACAAAAGCCCAGGGTCAGATGGCTTCCCAGGGGAAGTCTACCAAACATTTAAAGAAGAATTAATTCCTATTCTCCTGAAACTGTTCCAAAAAATAGAAATGGAATGAAAACTTCCAAACTCATTATATGAGGCCACCATCACCTGGATCCCAAAACCAGACAAGGATCCCATCAAAAAAGAGAATTACAGACCAATATCCTTGATGAACACAGATTCAAAAATTCTCACCAAAATACTAGCCAATAGGATCCAACGGTACATTGAAAGGATTATTCACCACGACCAAGTGGGATTTATTCCAGGGCTGCAAGGTTGGTTCAACATCTGCAGGTCAATCAATGTGATACAATACATTAATAAAAGAAAGAGCAAGAACCATATGATCTTCTCAATAGATGCTGAAAAAGCATTTGACAAAGTACAGCATGCCTTCCTGATCAAAACTCTTCAAAGTATAGGGATAGAGGGCACATACCTCAATATTATCAAAGCCATCTATGAAAAACCCACTGCAAATATCATTCTCAATGGTGAAAAACTGAGAGCTTTTCCGCTAAGGTCAGGAACACATCAGGGATGTCCATTATCACCACTGCTATTCAACATAGTATTAGAAGTCCTAGCCTCAGCAATCAGACAACAAAAAGAAATTAAAGGCATCCAAAT
>PISX010033633.1:0-15009 GCA_004024625.1 Mellivora capensis | reverse complement strand
GTTTTAATTTTCTATACTTTTTAGATATTCTACAATGTGTATGTATTCCTTTCATACAGAGAACTTAAAAAATTAATACCATAGAATATCAAAAGTTAATAGGATAGAAATCTGTTTCTCAAATAGACACTTTTATTTCCAACCAAAGGCAGTTGAAAAGCAGTTGTTCACATGTGTATATAATTAAAACAAGAACTAAATCAAGTAAAGTCGACATGTCATTAATAGAAGTGAAGCAGTCAGGGTGAAGACTTCTATACATTGTCAACATTTACATATTACAGGGAAACCTCAAGTCATAATTCTTTTTTTTTTCAAGTCATAAGTCTTTAAGACTCATTTGTCTCTCTTAAGAACTGTGGAAATAAATTGATATATGAAAAATTTGGAGGCCATCCAAAGAGAATTCAATTTCAGCTTGATTCACAAAATTGTCTTCTGTGGCCCAGATTGTCCTAAACAACTGCTAAAAGAGGTCTACCAGAACTCTCATCCTCCCTTAGAGTCTGGGAGAATAACCATGTCCATGATTTTTAAAAGCCTCAGTAAAAAATCAAGTGTTTGATGGAGACTTAGAATCTGGAATCAGGAAAGACAGGTCAAGGCCTCGCTGGTTTCTAAACCCAGGTCCACACCAGAATCGCCTATGAAGCTTGTTAATTATGATTCCCGATCCCATCCCTAGAGATTCAGAAGACCAAGGTAAACTTCAGGAATACGTTTTTAAACCTATATCCCAGGTGATTCTAATGAAGTTCAATTACAGGAAACATCTTTAGAGAGCCACTGATCTCATACTAACGAGGCAGTTTAGCCCAAAGAGGGAAAGATCAATTACTTATTAACAAAGAACTGGACACCTTGGTATATATGACCTAAATAATAACAGAAAGAAAGAGTTGCAAAGAGAAGTGGTCTTTACTGAACATAAAATGTCAGTTTGCAAGGATGACAGGGAGGGGCAATGGGAGGACAAGTTTGTTGAGTGCTACTGTGCTAAGTGCTTTAGGTAGGTAGATGTCTACCTATAAATTGGCTGTTGGTATCCTGGATGTCGAATGCTTCCTCTAACTCAGGTAACTCCAAACGCAGCTTGAAAACTAAATACGGGCGGAGAGCCCCTCGTCCCGGGAAATGGGGTGCGGCCGGAAAGGGGGCCGCCCCCTCGCCCGTCACGCAACGCACGTTCGTGGGGAACCTGGTGCTAAACCATTCGTAGACGACCTGCTTCTGGGTCCGGGTTTCGTACGTAGCAGAGCAGCTCCCTCGCTGCGATCTATTGAAAGTCAGCCCTCGACACAAGGGTTTGTAAGAACGAAAAAAAAAAAAAAGGAAAAAAAAAATTTAAAAAAAAAGAAAACTAAATACAGTGAGACTTTTTGTCAATTCATATTTTTCCATTTTCTTTTTTAAAGATCAACTCAGCAAAAATCTCCGAAAAGTGTACTTGCTGTGTGATCTTACAGCTCCTCAAACGAAACAAACATTGACATTTTAGCTCTTTTATCCTTAGATCATTTCACTAGCTAAAGTTCTAGAATGGGAAGTCATCAAGAGACAAAATCATAGAGTAATGTTGTATGAACTCTTACATCTCTAAGAAAGGGTTCTCCCTTTTTACTAGGCATATACTCTGTGCCAAGCACATTTAGTTAGTCTGCACAAACCCTGTTAATTAGTCATTATTATTCCTCATTTTATAGATGAAGAAATGAAAAGAATATTAAATATTTTATTCGAGGCCAAGAAACCAAAAAGTGGCCAAGTGAGAATTTTAATCCAGAACTAATTTGTAAGCTCAGGTTCTTTCTACTTCCCTCTAGAGCCTCCTTCATTACTAAAAATGTCTTTGTCAGTAAAGGATATTTGAATGAAAGGGCCAAAACATAGATGTTACTCTAAATGCTAAGCTTTTCTGTACCTTATCAATAACCATAATTCTTGATTCACTATGTTCTTATCCCAAAGAAATAAAAAAATATATATATTCTGCATCAGATTTTTTAAAAGTTATTATTATATAATTTATGGGGAGATATTACAGATCTAAAATCACCTCCAAATTGTGCACTTGTTCTTTTTAAATGGCCACTGATTACAGGATTGAAAAGGCTTTGTTATAGCAGAGTGGTCTAATTTTTTTGAAATTTCCCTGTGGGTCACTGTATTCTCACATATGGTAAAACCTTTCTCAGGGGGTTGTGCTGAAATCACAACAGAAGTCATCACTTGCCAGTTTCTCTTCGGGTCCAAGAGCTACCTGGGAAATTTTCCTCTTGAAAATCAATGTGGTTTGGAAGGAAAAGAAAGCCAATGACACAGTGCTTGTAACTAAGAAAGTATGAAATAGAGATAGTTTTTATCTGTATTATCTTATCAAACTATTGCCTCAGTGCAATTTAAAACGTCATGTTCTAATTAAAATTTAGGTGACTGGCATGGGAACAATTGTATCATCAAGGAGACAAATTTCTAACACAGAGTTATGATTTATAATTTTTAGCTTTATTACCATCATCACTGTATTCATAAGACATCGGAGTTCTAAAGCTTTCAAAAACATACTCCTTTGCAAAATCCAGAGTCACATTGTATTAACACCAGATTCCGTGGACTTTGAACTTATCCCCAGTAGACTGTTTTTACTGGAACTAAAGACAATAAGCTGCCTGAGTATACTGTGAAATATCCATAGATATTCATCCCCTGGGCCCTCCTGGGTTTTTCTCATTAGTCGTCAGTAGATTCCTGTGAAGCAGAAGCAGAGGTGCTATCTTCCATCATCACATGAGAAAAATAAAAAGCAAAAAACAGGATAGTGAATTGTCCAACTGAAGTCATCTACTACCCCAGTACAGAGGAACTGAGGTCTTAACATATGAATAAAAGGAGAGTTCATTCTAGATCTCTGTGTGTAGAAAACAAGAGTATGGTGAGGAAGTGGGGGAGAAGGGAGAAATGCAGACACCCCTTACCCTTCCCACTGCCTTTCCTATTCCACATTCCCCAAAGGAGAATGAGGGAATTCTAAAGAACCAAAGAAGAATGAGACCATCCTGGAGAAGGTTACATTTCCAGGCTTCTTGTTGTGTTAAGCTAACAAAACAGGCTCTGTCTTTTGGTAAATTAGCATATAACCTCCAGTTACCATTCAAATATAATGACATTTCTAAGCATAACTCAAGTGGGCGGCCACTAGGGCTCAATTTCCCATCTTTAGCTGTTTTCTCTCTATATTTCCATTCTTAGGAATGTATCCACTTGTATCCAGTGCTTAAATTCACGTATCCACCTTAATCAGCACAAATTTTGTACCTCCAACACTAATTTTTTAGTCAAGCTTTAGTTCCATATTTATTTTTGGGAAATAGGATGCCAACAGGTCATTTCCACCAGAACATTTGCTTTAATTCCAAGTGTTTCAAAATCAAATGAAGGCACAATCTCCACCTGAAAGCCTTCTTTATGTGCTCCTTCATTCTCTCCTGTGTTTTCCAAGTGATTCAATAGTTTCAACCTTCGATTCATCTTGTAGTCTTTTCTCCACCACAGCCGGAATAATCAATTACCAAGGTCTGGCTTTTTTTTTCCGCCTTTTTATGTTCTCTAGTATTAATTTCTGCCTTGTCATTCCCACATCTAGGCCTTTCTCTTCATACAGATTTGCAATTTCCATCAGATTTTCAGCAATAAACTCTAATACACTAAACTCTACGATAATCTAATACCAGAAAGCTAAATTAAAACCTCTAATATCATGTTACTTACTGGTTTAAAAGTCTATACTCTTTCATCATGGCCTTTCTTATCAAGTCCAAACTCTTTGGCCTAACATTCAAGATTTTCCATTATCTGACCTTGCCCTGCCTACCCAATCATATAAAATCCTATTAGAACATGATTCCTGAATCCATGTCTTTTGCTTTCATCACAGTTTGTCTTAATGCTTCCCTCTCTCCCCAAAGCACACCAAGTATCCTTAGTCTAGTGTTAGCATTTATCCAGGAACTTCTACTTGGAATGCTTGATCTTCTATCATCTAGGTGTTATGACTTTCCAACATGGGGCTTAAACTCACCACCCTGAGATCAAGACCTGAGCTGAAATCAAGAGTCGGATGCTTAATTGACTGAGCCATCCATGTGTCCCTTAGATACTACAACTTTCTAAACTCAATTCCAATGTCAACATTCAGTGACACTTTTCCTGATAACTTCTATACAGAATAGTTCCATGCTTCTTTAAATGTCTACAACAGGGACCATGTGAGTCTAATTATAGAATATCCTGTTATTTATTTAGCTTATTTTATAAGCTTACCTCCCCCTGAATTATAAGCAATTGAAGAACCTTAATAACAAGTAGTGGTTTTGTTTGTTTACTTGTTTCTTTAGTAAAAGTTAGGGCACAAAATAATTGGAAGCCTATACATTATGTTTGACGTCTTAATTATAATGATTTAAAATCTCTTTCTTAAATGTTAAGGGCCTTGAGAATTCTCTAACTTTATTCCTTATAATGAAATTTCATTGATGCTACATAAAGCCTGAGGTTATTTGATTAGAGAATCACATTGAGAGAGTCACAAATTCTCCCCCAATATGTCAGTCGTGTTCAGCTCTTTGTTTTCTTTTCCTCTATTCCTGGCTAGATATTTAGTTCTTGTTTGAGAGAGAATGCTAAAGGACATTACAATTTTATCACTGCCTTTCTAAAAACCAGAGAAAGTGGTGATAAGTCACTAACATTTTTCACACTTTGGAAAGTGATTATATAAAGTACATGAAGATATTTAGGAGAGTGCTCAGGGGAGAGTACTGCAAGAATAGTGCTTAATCCTACCAACTAACCAAAGAGAACGGTTGGCTTGACATATCTGATTGTCCTAGGCTGGGTTCCCAGCAGTAGTCCCTGAGACGTGGATTTATATGCATGTGACATATTAAGGAAGGAATTCAACAGAAAGTAATAGGAAATAGGGCAAGCAGACCCAGAAGGCACAGTCAAATAGGGGATGGTTATAGGCAAAGTCTCAGACTCAGCCTGATACTAGAAGGAGTTCTGGAAGTGAATTACTCATTTACCACTCAGTCATTGCCTGTAGCCTGCTCTTGTGGGTCATCAGCTCCCAAGCCCTTCTAGCCCTCTGTGTGCAGCAGTGCTGCCTGGTAGCCCAAGGGCAGCCTCCAGCAGTAGAGAGACTACCATGGGCCCAGAACTGGTAAGCAAGCTCCAGAGGATCTGGGTGGAGCAGACAGCATCTTTACCAGGATGTCCCTAGTTTTCTAAGGGAAATAACATATTTGTTCATTTATTTCAAATGTTGTATGTGCACAGAAAAAAAAAGTTAAAGGGTATAAATCCTATTATGAACTCAGAGATTGGAGAAAGGAGACTAGCATTTTACTTTCCATCCATACTCTGTATTATTAGATTTTTACAATAAGCATTATTTCTATCAGGAAAAAAAACCATTAGCAAAACATTTTTTTGCAAAAACTCAATGATGTCTTTTGTTTAATTGAATCATATATTACTCTTGTTTTTGTTGCAGGTACAAGTAATTTAGGAAAGTAACTCCATCTGAATAAAAATGTATTACTTAGACTGTTAAAATGCTTGAGTCCATTCATTAATTAACAAACTGCAGTGTCAACTATACTCAAAAATATTAATAAATGATAAAAATCAGAATTAAAGCTCATAGAAACATGGCTTATGAAATATTTAAATATACATTATAAAAATAATTGAACACACTTCTCTATGCTCATATTAAATAATAAAATATTACATATACAGTTGTTAAAAAAAATTTGCTTTCTTACCAAGTATAAATGATATCCATAGTACGCCCAGGGAGAAATAAGCTTTGTTAAGATTTAATTCCAGAAGGGGAATTAACTGGTTTTATAATCTACAGGCACTAGAAGTACAACTCTAATCCTAAGATATGGTCCACCCATCCTACTTCTCATCCTCTATATCAAAAAACATTGCACCAAAAAATTTTAATTGTCCTTAGAAATGTAACTTAAAAGTACTTTGATATATTATATGTTAATAAAAATTTTTTTAAAAAGAATATTAAAAAAGTACTTTAGAAATTCATATGAAAACTCAAATCACATTTGGATATAAGGAATGCCTTGACTGCTTTGGATATCACTGAATAGTAGAATGGGTTAGACCTATCCCTTAAAAATGATCTAGTAGCAGGGTACCTGGCTGACTCAGTTGGTGGGGTTTGAGGCTCTTGATCTCAGGATTGTGAGTTTGAGCCCCACACTGGGTGTAGAGATTACTTAAAAATTAAATCTTTTTTTAAAAAAAGAGTAATTTAATAGCTATATATAGTGTAAATTAAATAGGCAAAAGAATGATAACAGGAAGGTCAGTTAGAATTCTGCTGGAATAATCCAAGTAAAGGCAATAAAGATGATAAATAATGGTAAAGGAAAAAGCATTTATCCTGTCTTTTCTATATGAATGTACTACTGGTAACCAAATAGTAAGTGAGGACAGTGGTGATTTTAAAAATTAGAAGATGTACAGGAATGACTATGGAGATTAAAATTAACATTAGCTTTTTTTTTCAAGGTACACATTTTTTTATTATAGCAGTTCAATTGTCTTTTTTTTTTTAATTTAATTTTTTTCAGGGTTCCAAAATTCATTGTTTATGTACCACACCCAGAGCTCCATTAAGCCCTCCTTAATACCTACCACCAGACTCACCTAACCTCCCCACCCTCCTCCCCTCCAAAACCCTCAGTTTGTTTCTCAGTCTCTCATGGTTTGTCTCCCCCTCCGATTTCCCCCAACTCACTTCTCCTCTCCATCTTCCAATGTCATCCATGTTATTCCTTAGGCTCCACAAGTAAGTGAAACCGTATGAGAATTGACTCTCTCTGCTTGACTTACTTCACTCAGCAAAATCTCTTCCAGTCCCGTACATGTTGATACAAAAGTTGGGTATTCATGAACAGACTCTTCTCCAAAGAAGACATACAAATGGCTAACAGACACATGAAAAAATGTTCATCATCATTAGCCATCAGGGAGATTCAAATCAAAACCACATTGAGATTCCACCTTACATCAGTTAGAATGGCCAAAATCAACAAGACAGTAAACAACAAGTCTTGAAGAGGATGTGGAGAAAGAGGAACCCTGTTTCTCACTGTTGGTGGGAATGCAAGTTGGTACAGCCACTTTGGAAAACAGTGTGGAGATTCCTTAAGAAATTAACATTAGTTTTTGGTGGTTGTGCTAAGTAAGCTAAGTGTAGTGCCAAGCAGCAACCACTTAGATCAAAGAGCTGAAGGAGATATCATGGTCAAAGATCACTGGGAAAGATAGGAACTATTTAAGTGAGACAGCATTGAATTTTTAAGGAAATACTGAATTCTAAATACAGGTGGATATAAACATAAGGATATGTTCCAGCAGGCAGTGGAAATACATGCCTGGAACTTTTAAAAGGTTTAGAAATATAAATTTGAGCCATCATTGGTGGCATGATGGTGGAAGCTAAAGGAGTAGGAAGAGAAAGAATAGAGAATGGGATGAAGGGTAATGACCATATCTGAGGAACGGTAGGCTCCTGAAAGAGATAGGGGAGGGGGGGGCGGGGATTGAGAAAGAGAAGTATCACTAACAGCAAGATACAAGGCCAATCCTCGGAAATGTCAGTGAAGATGAAGACAGAGTATTTTGTTGATTTTCACTGTTAGGAAATTGAGAGTTATCATACAACCTTATTTTCCATCAATTTTCACAGCTTAAGAATCAGAGTCCTAGAAGAAATCAAAAGTTTTTTTTTTAAGATTTTATTTATTTATTTGGCGGGGGGGTGGGGGAGGCCAGGAGAGGGAGAAGCCAGTTCTCTGCTGAGCAGGGAGCACTATGTAGGACTTGATCCCAGGACCTTGAGATCATGACCTGAGCTGAAGGCAGACGCTTAACTGACTGAGCCAACCAGCCTCCCCAAAAAGTATTTTTCATTCTAAATAATTGAGAACTAAAATAATTTTTCTTTCTTTTTTTTTTTTTAATTTATTTATTTGTCAGAGAGAGAGAGAGAGTGAGTGAGCACAGGCAGACAGAGTGGCAGGCAGAGGCAGAGGGAGAAGCAGGCTCCCTGCTGAGCAAGGAGCCCCATGTGGGACTCCATCCGAGGACGCTGGGAACATGACCCGAGCCGAAGGCAGCTGCTTAACCAGCTGATCCACCCAGGCGTCCCGAGAACTAAAATAATTTTTAAAAAATTGTATTTTATCTGGCTAAATTTCCCCTGGATAATATAATTCTGTTCTTATTCCATACTTACTCAAATAACCCCCTTATCCTTAAAGACAAAATAAAAAATTCTCCAGTCTTTGAGCCACCCAGAAGAGGAATTAGACCTTTCTCTTGAGTCCCTAAAGATTTCATGGGCTTAAAATACAATACTGGATAAACCCACCATATGAAGTGAGCAATCATGATTTGTGTCATGTGACCAAGCTGGAGTTGAATACACAACTTAGATGAGCAAATATAAGAAGCTAGGTGAGGATCAGGAGTTGTGCACCAATTAACAAGGCATGGTTAAGTACAGGAGACAACTACCTTAAGAAAGAAGGAAGTTTCTCAGATGGGAGCATACATGCTAAGTCTAGCACCTGAATGACCTTCATGGCCTTGAGACTATGGCAACCTGGTGTTCTCACTTGATCTACTTCTAGCCCAGGGGCTTGCTTACTTCCCTGCAGAGTCTTGACCTGAACAGCCCTAAATCGCTAGCCACTACAACTTCCAGAAGCCTTTAAGTGCTCAATTTATGAATCATCTTCAAAATACTAATATTTGTTGCTGTTTCCTATTTTTTCAGAACATCTCATATCTTCATCCAGAATTCATATTATGTATATATATATTTTTTTCCTTTTGGCACTTTAAAGATTGTGCTATTAACTATTTTCAGAAATCCGATTAAACCTTAAACCCCATATTTAAAGTTTATTTTTATTTATTTATTTATTTATTTATTTATTTATTTATTTTTTACTGTCACCATTAAATTGTTCCTTGGTATTAAAGTGACCCAGATTTTCAACATGAAATATATTTGTTATCCTGGCTATTTGCAGTTGGGAAACCATTTTCACTGCTCAATGACTTGTATCATACAGGTGACATTTGTATTATTTTAAGCACCAACACACATCCCTGTTATGATTACAGTGATTAAAACAAATATATTTTCTAAATATTTCAAGGAACTTAATAACATTGTTTCAGAAACAGCTGCCCAAGCCACTAGACTGTGTTTATGCTGCCTAGAGTGAGCTATATTATGCTTGATAGTTGAATCATGCCATCCATTTAGCTGGGTTTTTCTACTCATGGAGGGATCATTGCAGATGATCAGTCACTTCACTCTAAAGTCACTACATTCTCCTTGACACTTACCATCTTCAAGAAATCAACCTCAAGAGCTTTACACAATTCGTTCCCTCCTTTTAAGGAGAACTGGGAGGAAAAATTAGATTTTCCCTGGTATTATTCTAAAATGAATAGAAAATTAATTCTGTGTAGATATGAGATTATGTATCAGAATAATAATCGTAATATTATTCATATTATTGGCTGCTTCAGTGAAGACCACTTACTAATTATTTTACTGAGCACATTGATATATTACTGACTTATGCGCCAGACTTGTGTAATTCGAGGTCATTGAAAAGACGCTTTGTGGGAAATAAGGTAAGGAATGGAGCATAGTATCAGAGTCTACTCAATAATTTAAAACTTCAGTTGATCAGTTTCTAGTAGTACAGTGATTCCGAGAAACAACAAATCTTTGCTAATTCTCTTCCCTTACTCACTGATAGCCTCACACTCCCATCAATAGGTATTCTACTTTTGCATATATGACAAATTCAGGATAATTCAACCTAATTCTGCAAACATGGATGGAGCTTTTCGTGTCTGTCCATTCATTGTGCTTTGCACTATGGAGAGGCAGAGACAATTGGCATAACCTCTGCCCTTAAGTAGCTTCTAATCTTATAAAAGCAGATGGATAGCCAACTGTAAAATCAAGCGGAATAAAATAAATTTTAACACAGATATAGAAACAATATGTTGCCCAAAAAAAAAAGAAATAGAGATTTTAATTCTTAATGCAAGAAGGAATCAAAGGAGGCTGTTTAATCTTTGAGGATTACTCACTTTACTAGTAAGAATCTATAAGAATATCGATATTTCTGTAAGTCAATAAAGATGACCAGAACAACTGAGATTTTGCATATTTCCCCTGACATTTCACTGATCTCTGTATTCATTCATTTAATAAATAAATATTGAGCATCTATTATGTGCCAAAGATGTCACTTGGAAAGGACATGAAAATAAATCTGATAAATACTAGAAATTTTGGAATAGGACAAGCCAAAGCTGAAAAGGAACAAAAGATTATCACAGTCAATACTTTTTCCTAGGGATGAGTGGTTAAATTAAGGTTGGAGTCAAAGAGCTGAAGAATATTGGAGACTCGGTTTAAGGCTGCTTTCCCTTTGGTTGCTACCGAAACTTCAAATTAGCAGGGCAGTGCACAAAATCAAGGGTGCAAATGAGTGGAGGCTGCTTCCAGTGCACTGCTTGTTCCTTAAAAAGTTCCCCTAAAATTTGCTGTGCTTGGTGAAAGGAAACTGCAGGGTCAGGGGAGCCAGAACCCTAGGTTCTCAGATGTTCAGACTTTTAGGCTGCAGAAGGGACTGTGCCATCACCCATGAGTTCATCCATTTACCATACAAGAAATTTCTTCTGGATCACAATTACATACCTCCTAACTACATCAGACTTGACTTGACCATGGCTTACAATAGAGGTCAGAAAAGAGCCAGTGGAGCATCATAAATTGAGTATACATATTTATCACCATCCCCACCCAAACCCATCTCGAATAACAGTGAAGGAAATTTTTAAGTAAAAAAACAAAAACAAACAAAAAACTCACACAGATAAGGAAAAAAGGAATGGGAACAATACTTGATAAGGCTTATCAGCAAATTTTAGAAAATAAAGAGTTAGCTGATGATGCAGAACAAAGAAAAGTGTAAATAGAAATGCAGATGGAAGATAACAACAATGAAGAGGCCAAACCCCAGAGAAATACAGGAAAAGAAGTGTCAGTTACCACTCAGGAATCACTGAGCTGAGGGTAAAGATGAGGCATTGTACTGAAAACAGGAGAACTCAGGGGAATTCTACATTGGGAATGATGATATCCCCTAGTCCCCTTCCCTTGATCACTCCCACTTTGCTGGCAGCCAGAATTATACCACCAGAATATCTCCTTTTATCTTCAGAATATAAAAATGGAGTATTCCTCTCTAGGAAAAATAACTAGCCCAAGGGAAAAAAATTCAAGGACACTGATATCAGGCAGATCCAGTCACCCTACAGAGATGCTCTTTATATTCAAAAAACACAACCCCCCAAATACACACCCACAATCACACAATCATAGAATCTTCAATCAACTTTTTATAGTGTTTCATTCTAAGATAGGAATTTACATTCAAGACACAACAGATATTCATGGAAAACCTCCACATTGGAACAGAGAAACCGAAGCAGACAGGAAACAAAATATATTTGAAGGAAACATAGATAATGTAGGGAACATGAGGTAAAACTAAAATAAACAGAAACAAAACTGTCCTTAATGTTTTTCAGAAGTATTCCATCCATAAATTAGGAACAAATGGAATTTTTCAATGGAACATTAAAAGAATTATAAATAGCTCTTGGAAATTAAAAATACATATATTTTAAATATTTAAAAATTAATAGATGTTTAGAAGGTACATTGAGAAAAGACTTATCAGCTCGCTCCATTTTGTTTTGCACAGACTTGGGAACTATTTTTCATGCCAAATCTATGTTCCTCCTGAGTTTCTCTCTGCTCACTGCCAGTGCCACCGCATAATAAATGATGGCACTGCCTTCTACTGGCCCGGCCTTACTCCAGTCTCCTCTGCCCATCTCTACTACTATGCCCTGTAGGAACCTGCCTCTTCCTTAGCCCCCTTATTCCTTCAAACCAATGACACAGCTGAACTGACTGCCTGGCTTTGGTTCTGGTGTTTACCATTGTGGGTAGGGGTGCATGCTGGTCTACCAATTACTTCTACTCTCAGCTGCACGCAGCTTGACAGCATTCCTAATCTATGTCCATGGCTAGGATATCCTATCCAGCTCAAATCTAGCTACCCAGAACTGTGATTAAAAGGAACAAGCAGGGGTGCCTGGGTGGCTCAGTGGGTTAAGCCTCTGCCTTCAGCTCAGGTCATGGTCTCTGGGTCCTGGGATTGAGCCCCGCTTCGGGCTCTCTGCTCAGCAGGGAGCCTGCTTCCCCCCCCCTCTCTCTCTGCCTGCCTCTCTGCCTACTAGTGATCTCTCTCTCTCTGTCAAATAAATAAATAAAATCTTAAAAAAAAAAAAAAAAGGGATAAGCAGACATAATGAGTAGAATTAGACCAGTTCAAAATTTTAGTACACTTGACCCTTGAGCAACACAGAGGTTAGGGGTTCTGACCCTTACATAGTCAAAAATCCACATATAACTTTTGACTCCCCCCAAATTTAGCTACTAACAGCCTACTGTTAACCAGAAGCCTTACCAATAATTGTGTTAATTATTAACACACATTCCTTATATTATGGGTATTATATACTGTATTCTTACAATAAAGTAAGCTAGAGAAAAAAATGTTATTAAGAAAATCAGGAAGAGAACACACATTTACAGGACTGAACTGTATTTATTCAAAAAATAAGCCGTATATAAATGGACCTGAGCAGTTCAAACCCATGTTGTTCAAGGGTTAGCGGTACTTCTTATTTAAAACTGCCCCTCCTGCTTTCCCCTCACTGTGGTGATGAAGAGCACTCAGGTTTGAGATTGTGTCTCCTTGTGCAAGTTTGCTGAGCCTCTGCGTGCCTGTAAGCTAGGGGTATATGTGTGAGTGCTTAGAACAGTTCCTGGCACATGGGAAGTCTTCATAAGGATTTACTCTTATTAGTCTCCTCACAGCACTGGGGAAATTAATATAATCAACATGGCCCCCTAAAAAGGCATGAACCTCCTCAGAAAATAATAATAGCGAAACATGTAGAGCACTTGTTTAAGAGGACTCTACACACCTTGTTTATTAACACTTCTCAGCACCACCCAAGACAGGTGCCATGACCCCCACTTAGAGGTGAGTACAGTGAGGTACAAAGAGTATTAGGCACCTGCCTGAGATCTCACAGCGAGGTCCAGATAGAGGGCTCCAGACCTAGAAATGTGTCTCCAAGGATGTACCCTTAACCGCTAGAGGTATGACCTCTCTGAATAAAGCAGCAGAAATTTTAGTGGTTTGTGAAGGAGAGAGTGGTTAACAAATTACCTAATCTTTGGCAATGTGATTCCTCTGTAGCTGCGCCAAGGGAAAAAGTTGAGTTCCAGGGGCACTAAAAACTATTTACAGCCTCTACCTTCCGTTTTACTTAGTGCTTTGAACCTGAATCCAAATTGAATTCAACCCTTATGATTTTCTATTGCCATTGTGAGTCAATGGTTCTTTTAATCTACATCTTATTCCCCAGCTGTAGTCTTTGTGGCTGTTCCTAACTCTTAAGTGTCAGATCAAGGAATATAAGACTTCAGTAAATCTTTCAGAGTTGAGATTAATGACAAGAAAAAAAGTCTGATGTCCACTAAATAATGTTTTGTAGTTGTGTTTTACATTTCAGGATGCAGAAATTTCTTTCTAAATAACAGGAGGAAAAAAAAAACCACCTTGTCCTGTGCTCATTATGCAGATCAAAAACCATAATGATGCATCCATATAATTAGAAGATAAGTGTCTAGGAAAGAATTCTTAGAATAAAAGAATTGATGATAATATTCTCTATAGACATGAGTGTATTGCTGCTAGATCACCACTGGCAAGGGCTATGTTGTGAAGTGTTTACTTTCTCATTGTGATAATACAAAAAAGTAGGAAATGCTATCCTGGGTAGAGGACAAGATGTTCGAGTTAAGTTTTGGAGGTCATGGCTGCCTCTGAAGAGAGCATCTCAAAGTTCAGGAATATACATTAAAAGGGGAAGGAGAGAAGAGAGAGGATGAAGATGGAAGAGTAAGAAGAGGCCAGATTATCAAAGGCTTAGAAAGCAATCCAATGTGCTAAACAAGGTAAATATTTTCCTGTAGAAGATGGGAAACCACTAAAAGATTTTATGCTAGAGTGACCAGCATTAAAAAAAAATAGATTTCCGGTTAAAAATGATCTTTCTGGGTTTTTTGTGTAGTATGGAGAGAGAGGAAGGGAAAGAGCGAGATTGGATCCCAAAAGAGGACAAGGGGATGTTTGCAAATAGTACAATAGACCAAGGATGTGATGCTGCAGAGGGACCCAGGACTCAACCAGCAGCAGTGGAAATGGAAGGGAGAAAAATGAATGTGGGAAAGATCTGGAAGGTGGGAAGGGTGAGTTCTATGGCAGATTAAATTTGGTCTTTAAGGGGTAGGAGAGTGTTTCTCCGTTTTTAAATCCATGGTCTCTTTTTAATAAATGTGAAAACCTTACATTGCCCCTCCAACACAATTAATATGTACCCTTCTAAGTGGAATATGTCTTACCACAGCACACTTAAAATCAGTTGCATTTCTCTACACCAACAACAAGACAGAAGAAAGAGAAATTAAGGAGTCAATCCCATTTACAATTGTACCCAAAACTATAAGATACCTAGGAATAAATCTAAAGAAGAGGCTAAAAATCTATACTCAGAAAACTATAAAGTACTCATGAAAGAAATTGAGGAAGACACAAAGAAATGGAAAAATGTTCCATGCTTCTGGATTGGAAGAACAAATATTGTGAAAATGTCTATGCTACCTAAAGCAATCTACACATTTAATGCAATCCCTATCAAAATCCCACCCATTTTTTTCAAAGAAATGGA
>PISX010033632.1:0-14887 GCA_004024625.1 Mellivora capensis | reverse complement strand
CCCAGGGGGTTATCCTTCGGTGGTTAGGCATGAGTTCTGGTGTGGATTTATGTCAGGGGATGGCAGGGCCTGGGGAGTTATTTCCTCACTCTGTAGTGAACCTGAGGACTGGCTGGGGTTTGGCTTTGGAAACCATGCCTGGGAGCATCTCCCTGGATGTTCTTCTGCAGGATGTGTGGTTGAACAGTCCAGTCTGTGCATGAGAGTCAGGGTCCTCCTGCAGGTTTCTGATTCCTCAAGTGCTCTTTTCTGCAGGCAACATTTCCCTTGGAAAGTTAGCTGATAGCACTTGGCATCAACTTTGCTCAGGAGGAAGAATAGTGCTTCCTATCTCCAGCCTATGCTTAAAAATCTTACAGTTGGATGAAGAGATGCCCTATTGTATGATCCAATTCAGAAGGTCCAGTGGTCCTTCACCAGGCGGAGACTTTATTTCAGGTAACGGACTCTGTGTTGGGTTTGAAATGAGATATATAGGAGTGATGGGGATCAAAAATACCTGTTTCCTTCAGGGTATTTATTTTTTTCCTTTTTTTGGGGGGGGGGTGTTGTTGTTGTTTATTTATTTATTTTATTTTTTGTTTGTTTGTTTCGGTTTTTCTTTGTTTTTAAAGTAAAGCTCCTTATTGATAAGAAACTTCCTTTTTTAACTTTTAATTCACTCGCCAACATACAGTACATCATTAGTTTCAGATGTAGAGTTCAGTTATTTATCAGGTGCATCTAACACCCAGTGGTCATCACATCAGGTGCCCTCCTTAATGCATGTCACACATTTACCCCATCCCCCCACCCAGCTCCTTTCTACAACCCCCAGTTTGTTTCCTAGGATTAAGAGTGTCTGGTGCTTTATCTCCTCTCTGATTTGCTTCCTGTTTCCCTCCCTTATGATCCTCTGTGCTGTTTCTTATAATCCATATATGAGTAAAACCATAAGATAATTGAGTTTCTCTGGTTCACTTATTTCGCTCAGCATAATAGCTGCTCATTCCATCCACAGTGCAATAAATGGTAAGCTGTTATCCTTTTTGATGGCTGAGTAATATTCCATTTTGTGTATATACCATAAAGTTTTTATCCATGCATCTCTTGATGGACATCAGGGCTCTTTCCAGTTTGGCTATTGTGGACATTGCTGCTATAAATATTGGGGTATGGGAGCCCCTTTGGGTCACTTAATTTGGATCTTTCGGGTAAATTACACCCTAGTGGTGCAGTTTGTGGGCAATATGGTAGCTGTATATCTATCTTTTGGAGGAACCTCCATACTGTTTTCCAGAGTGGCCTGTATTTCCACCAACAGTGTAAGGTGTGTTCCCCTTTCTCTGCATTCTCGCCAACATTTGTTTTTCGTGACTTGTTAATTTTGTGATTTTGACCCGTGCTTAATTGACTGAGCCACCCAGGTGTCCCATGCTTCAATGAATTTTTTTTAAAATATTTTATTTATTTATTTGTCAGGGAGAGAGAGAGAGAGAGAGCACAGGCAGAGTGGCAGGCAGAGGCAGAGGGAGAAGCAGGCTCCCTGCCGAGCAAGGAGCCCGATGTGGGACTCGATCCCAGGACGCTGGGATCATGACCTGAGCCGAAGGCAGCTGCTTAACCAACTGAGCCACCCAGGTGTCCCGCTTCAATGAATTTTTAAATGTCTTTAATTTCCTGGTTGACCACTTCATTCTTTAGTCGGATGCTCTTTAGCTTCCATGTATTCCAGTTCTTCCCGAATCTCCTCTTGTGACTGAACTCCAGTTTCAAAGCATCATGCTCTAGAAATAGGCAGGGAAGCATCCCATTCTTTTGGTACTGGCTGAGACCCGATTTGTGACCCAGTATGTGATTTATTCTGGAAAATTTCCCATGAGAACATGAGAAAAATGTGTATTCTGTTGCTTTAGGATGGATTGGTCTGAATATATCTGTGAAGTCCAGCTGGTGCAGTATGTCATTCAATCCCCTTGTTTCCTTGTTGATCTTTGGCTTGGATGATCTGCCCATCACAGTGAGTGAGCTGTCAAAGTCTCCTTGTATGACTGTGCTATTATCAAAGTCTTTCTTTTATCTTGTGATTAATTGGTGTATATCATAGGCTACACCCAAGTTTGAGGCATCAATATTTATAGTGCTTAATTATATGGATAGACCCTTTAAGTATGTTATAGTGTCCTTCCTCATCTCTTATTGCAGTCTTTGGTTGAAAATCTAATTGTCTGATGTGAGGATTGCTACCCCAGCTTTCCTTTGATATGCATTTGCCTGATACATGGTTTTCCATCCCCTCACGTTCACTCCAGAGGTGCTTTGGGTCTAAAAGGAGTCTCTTGCAGTCAGCATATCGAAGGGTCTTGCTTTTGTCTCCAATTGGATATCCCGTGACTTTTTATTGGAGCCTTGATACCATTGACATTCAGAGTAACTACTGAAAGATATGAATGTAGCTTTTGTATTTCCTCTAAAGTCACTGTTTCTGTCTCTTGTGACCTATATTCCTTTGGGGATTTCTCTTGGCTTGCAGGAGGTCTTTTACTATCTTGCAGGGCTGGTTTAGTGATCATAAATTCTTTCAGTTTCTATTTGTCCTGGAAGGTCTCTATCTCTTCTTCTCTTCTGAAAGAGAGCCTTGCTGGATAACATCTGCTTGGCTGCATCTTGTTCTCATTGGACAGCCTGAGTGGATCATGTCCATCCTTTCTGGCATGTCCGGTCACGGTGGATAGGTCCACTGCCCGCCTTCTATTTCTACCTCTGTAGCTTAAGGACCTCTTGTCCCGAGCTGCTCTCAGGATTTTCTATTTGTCTCTGAGGTTTGCAAGGTTCCCTATTATATGTTAGGGTATTGATGTCTTTTTCTTCATTTTGAGAGGGTTCTCTGTGCCTCCTGCACTTGAATGCCTGTTTCTTTCCCCAGATTAGGGAATTTCTCAGCTACAGTTTGCTCAAATCCTTCTGTTCCTCTCTTTCCTCTTTCCCAATTAATCTAAACCATTTCACTTTAGGGTCTCACTGAGCTCTCAAAACCTCTCCTCATAAACTAGTAGTTGTTTATCTCTCTTTTTCCTCAGTTTTATTCTCCATCATTTTATCTTCTATGCACAGATTCTCTCTTGTGCCTCCTTTATCCTAGCAGTTAGAGCCTCCATTTTTTTTTAAAAAGGTTTTATTTATTTATTTCCTTGAGAGAGAGAATAAGAGAGACAGAGCATGAGAAGAGGAGGGTCAGAGGGAGAAGCAGACTCTGCACCAAGCAGGGAGCCTGATGCAGGCCCCCATCCAGAGACTCCAGGATCATGACCTTTGCCGAAGGCAGTCACTCAACCAACTGAGCCAACCAGCTGCCCTAGATCCTCAATATTTTTATCGCATCTCATGAATACCCTTTTTGATTTTGATTTGATTCGATTTTAGTTCTTTGATTTATCCAGAAAGGGATTCTCTGGTGTCTTCTCTGCTTTTTGCAAACCCGGCTCAATCTTTAGATTTGATATTCTGAATTCTAGCTCTGACATTTTACAAATATCCATACTGATGTGGTGCCTGGCAGTCAGTAGTGCCTCCTGTGTTCTCTTTTTAGGGAGAAGCATACTTCCCATTGAGTAGGGATCCCAACACAGGGCTCGATCCCAGGACCCCAAGATCATGACCTGACCTGACAGCAGACACTTAGTGAACTGAACCACTCAGGCAACACTGTGTAAGCAATTTTTTAAACCTTTCAGCTCTATTTAACTTTTTCTGGTACTCAAAATCTACAATAGTCTAGATTTTGCATCATGGGGTCCTTGCACATGCATGCACACACACGAGATGGTTCATTTGCCATCAGTAGAAAACAGTTTATTTTGACTGCATAAAAATCTTGACGGGTTAACAACAAACACTGTCTTAAACAAAGCAACAAGGATTACCCCCATCCCCGCCCCCACCGCCACCAGAAAAAGACCCATTCTCCTGATCTGAAGTTTCCTTCTGCTGCAGGTACTCTGGTCCTGTCTGGAATTTTCCTGGGGATCTCCTTTCCCTGAGGCACCCTTCCTCTTTTGTGTGGCCATGGTGGGCATGCAGGTGACTGTGTGTCTGACATGGAGGGTATCCCTAGAGGTATTAATGAAGAGACCAGGATTCCAATCCTAGCAACTCAGAAGAAATTGGCTGGGTCCAGCAGGCTCTTACAGTTTCATGGACTCTGTGGAGACAGGCTGTCCTTGTTCAATCCAGGAGTTCCTGCACGGGTGTGACTCTGCCACAGGATGACATAGGAAACCAGCCTGTTTCCTGCCTGTGGCTGTCCATTGAGAGCCTGTTTATCCCGTGAAGGCCTGTAGTTGGCCAGCAGCCTTTCCTCCTCACCTGATCGTTTGGGGTCCATGATGGAGCTTGAGATCAGCCTCATCACTCTGGGAGGGGGTGGGAGTGGCCTGGTCTTCCAGGAGGGTGGGCTGCCTCTGAGCCCTGGCAGAGGGACATGATTTGTCACTCTAGAAATGGATAGAGAAGCCTTCTAAGCCTAACTCAGGGCAAGGCCACTCACACAGCTTCCCAGGGGACTAGCCTTGGGTGGCTAGGCAAGAGTTCTGGTGTGGATTGAAATCAGGGTATGGCAGAGCCTGTGAAGGTAGTGTCCCCACTCTGTTTTAAACCTGAGGACTGGCTGGGGTATGGCTTTGAAAACTACGGCTGGGAGAATGTCCCTGGACATTCTCATGCAGGATGTATGCTTGAACAGTCCGGTGTGACGTGGGAGTCAGGGCCCACCTGTAGTTCTCTGATTCCTCAAGTGCTCTTTCCTGCAGGTTTCATTTCCCTCAGAAAGTTAGCTGACAGCGCTTGGCATGAATGTTCCTGAGGAGGAAGAACAGTGCTTTCTATCTCCAGCCTATGTTTTACAAATCTAACAGAGGGAGGAAGAGATGCATTATTGTCTGATCCCATTCAGAACATACAGTGTTCCCTCCGCAGACAGAGACTTGATATCAAGTGACAGACCCTGTGTCAGGCTTGAAATGGGATATTTAGGATGGGTGGTACAAAAGCTCCTGTATATTTCAGATTTAAAAAAACAAACACATCTCTTTATTGATAAGTAAGTTCATTTTTTAATGTTCAGTTCAAATTGCCAACATACAATGAATGCCAACAACATTCATTTCATGTGTTGAGTTCAGTTATTTACCAGTTGCAAATAACACACAATGGTCATCACATCAGGTATCCTCCTTAATGCCCGTCACCCATGTATCCCATTCCCCCTCCCAGTTTCCCTCCGGCAAGCATCAATTTATTTCCTAGGATTAAGAGTCTCTCGTGGTTTATCTCATCTCTGATTTGTTTCCTTTGAAGTTCCCCTCCTTAGGATCCTCTGCGCTCTTTCATAGAATCCATATAGGAGTAAAACCATAAGATCATTGTCTTTCTCAGGTTGACTTTTCTCACTTAGCATACTAGCTTCCAGTTCCACCCAGGTGAGATAATTGGTAAGATTTTATCCTTTTTGATGGCTGAGTCATATTCCATTGTGTGTCTCTTCCAGATTGTCTGTATGCACTCATCTCTTGATGGACATCTGGGCTCTTTCCAGTTTGGCTATTGTGGACATTACTGCCATAAATTTTGTGGCTCAGGTGACCTTTTGGGTCAATATATTGATATCTTTCGTGTAAATGGCACCCTCATGGTGCCATTTCTGGGCCAGAGGGTAGGTGTATTTTTTTCTTGAGGAACCTCCATACTGTTTCCAGAGTGGCTGTATCAACTTGCATTCACACCAACAGTGTAAGGTGGGTTCTCCTTTCTGTGAATCCTCGCCAACATTTGTTTCTCATGACTTGTTAATTTGAGCTCTTCTGACCCATGCTTAATTGACCGAGGCACCCACGTGTCCCATGCTTCCATGGATTTTTAAATGTCTTTCATTTCCTGGCCAGCCAAATAATTCTTTGTTGTACCCTCTTTAGCTTCCATGTATTCTAGTTCCTCCCAAATTTCCTCTTGTGATTGAACTCCAGTTTCAAAGCATTGTGGTCTAGAAATATGCAGGGAAAGATCCCACTCTTTTGGTACTGGCTGACACTCGATTTGTGACCCCAGTATATGATATGTTCTGGAGAAATTTCCATGAGCATGGGAGAATAATGTGTATTCTGTTCCTTTAGGATGGAGTGGTCTGAATATATCTATGAAGTCCATCTGGAGCAGTGTGTCATTCAATGTCCTTGTTTCCTTGTTGATCTTCTGCTTGGATGATCTGTGCATTGCAGTGAGTCAGTTGCTAATGTCCCCTAGTATGACTGTGCTATTATCAGTGTGTTTTTTTAATTTTGTTATTAATTGACATATATCATTGGCTTCTCCCAAGTTAGTGGCATAAATATTTACAATTGTTAATTGTATGGATAGACCCTTTAAGTATGATATAGTGTCCTTCCTCATCTCTTATTGCAGTCTTTGGTTGAAAATCTAATTGTCTGATGGGAGAATTGCTATCCCAGCTTTCTTTTGTTGTGCCTTAGCATGATAAATGGCTTTCCACCCCCTTACGTTCACTATGGAGGTGCTTTGGGTCTAAAATGAGTCTCTTGCATCAGCAAATCGATGGGTCTTGCTTTTTTCTCCAATCTAATATCCTGTGTCTTTTGATTAGAGCCTTTATCCCATTTACATTCAAAGTAACTACTGAAAATATGAGTGTAGTATTTTGTGTTTCCTTTAAAGTCACTGTTTCTCTATATTGTCTCTCTTCCTTTCTGACCATTTTATTTTGGGGCTTTCTCTTGGTTTGAAGGAGATCTTTTACTATTTCTTGCAGGGCTGGTTTAGTGATCACTGATTCCTTAAGTTTCTGTTTGTCCTGGAAGCTCTGTATCTCTCCTTCTATTCTGAAAGACACCCTTTGTATTCTTGTCTGCATCTTGTTCTCATTGAACAGTCTGAGTATATCATGCCCATCCTTTCTGACTCGCCAGGTCTCTGTGGATAGGTCTGCTGCCAGCCTTATGTTTCTACCTCTGTAGATTAAGAACCTCTTGCCCGTGATGTTCTCAGGAGATTTGGAAGCTTCGCTATTATATGTTGGGTTATTGATGTCTTTTTCTTAATTTTGAGAGGGTTCTCTGTGCCTCCTGGACTTGAATGCCTGTTTCTTTCCCCTGATTAGGGAATTTCTCCATTACAATTTGTTCAAATCTGCTTTCTTCTCCCCTTTCCTCTTTCCCTGGGTCCCCAATTAATCTAATACCATTTCACTTTATGGTCTCACTGATCTCTCAAATCCTCTCCTCAAAATCTAGTAGTTGTTTATCTCTCTTTTCCTCAGTTTTATTCTCCATCATGTTCTCTTCTATGCACAGATTCTTTCTTCTGCCTTCTTTATCCTGGAAGCTAGAACCCCCATTTTTGTTAAAGATTTCATTTATTCATTTGAGAGAAAGAATGAGAGAGAGATATAACATGACAAGAGGGAGGGTCAGAGGCGGAAACAGACTCTCTGCCAAACAGGGAACCTAATGTGGGATCCAACCCAGGGACTCCAGGATCACTACCTGAGCCGAAGGCATTCACTCAGCCGACTGAGCCACCCACATGTCCTAGACCCTCAATTTTATATTTCATCTCATTTAGAGCCTTTTTGATTTCGCCTTTGATTTCTCCAGAAAGGGAATCTCTATTGTCTTCTATGTTTTTTGCAAACCCAGCTACACATTTATAATTGTTATTCTGAGTTCTAGCTCTGACATTTTACAACATTTTACAAATATCTATACTGATTAGGTGCCTGGCAGTCATTACTGCCTCTTGTTCTCTTTTTCAAGGTGAGTTTTTCTGTCTTGATTTTTTGTCCTGAGAATAATGACTAAGACAACAAAATTCAAAAATATCAACCAAAACCCCAGTGAAATAAACACTAGATAGACAAACCAGAGGACTTCAGAAACTAGAAAAGGAAAAAAAAAAAAAAAGAAAGAAAAGAAAAGAAAGAAAATAAAATAAAAAAGGAAAAGAAAAGAGAAAATGTAATCAGGCAGGTAGAACAGAGTGATACACCAAAACATGGGTGTATTTTCTTCTGTATGTTAGAAGACACTAGATATTAAAATTGCAGACAAAGAAAAACCTCTATAAAAAAGTAAAATTAAAGACAATGAAAGAAGGCAAAAATGAAGAATATGTATATGAAATGTATAAATGAAAATTTAAAAAGTCTTCAAAAAAGTGAATAAAATAAAAAATTGAAAAGGAAAAAGGATAAAAGAAAAAAAATTTTAAACTGAGACTAAAGAATCATGGGAATCATGTGGAATAAAACCTTAAAATTTCTATTTAGCATTTTCTCCAGTACTGGAGTTTTTCCATTTTGAATGATCAGTACACTTGGTATTGGCTGGATATTCTTGCTGGCCCTCTGGGGGTTGGGGTCTGTTAGGCTGGCCTAAAATATCTTTGTCCTGGTGGAACCATGTAGCTCTTGCCAGGGCCTTGGCTCCTCTTTGCTTTATGGGATTTTTGTTTCCTGAAGGTATTCTGTGCTGCTCTAGAGGACAGCAATAAAAATTCTGTGCCCCAATCTCTAGATCCAGAGCTGAGAGTTCGAGACCCCCACTCTTTAGTGAACCCTCAGGGAAATGTAGTCAATCACTTTTTGTCTCCCTGGTTTCTGTCCATGGTCGGTCTTTACCAAGCCTATGACAAAGCCTTTGAATCTGAGGCATGTGACCCCACTGGGAGTCTCCACACTTTGCAGACTCTTGGGGCACACACCTGCACCATTCCTCCTGGGAGAAAGTGGAGGGTCTACTTGTGGTTCTATCACTTGCAGGGCCCATTGTCTTAGAACAGCTGCCTGACTATGCCCATCTTCCTAGTTTATGGCAACCCCGAGGAGAAAGCTCACTCCTGGGCTCACTGATTGTGGCCGGCTTCCTGTTTCTGATGCTTGGGAACTCTGCCACAATCAGGCACCCCTGTTTATTGTGACCGTGGAGATTCTGAGACCATACTGTCCCAGGGTGCCTTCATAGGTTTCCCAGAAAGATTTGATAGCTATCTAGCTGAGTTCAGGGAACCAGATGAAAGAGAGTCCCCTACTCATCGACCATCTTCTGTTCCTTCTGTTAGCTCCAGTATTACAAATACTCTCATCTGTCAAGTTTTGTTCATCCTGACCTTATGATTCAAATTGGAAATTTCATCATCAGAGTGGACAAGCGAGAATATTCAAGTATCAAGCCAGCCCCAAATAGACCACCACTGAACCTCAGGATAAAATTGCACTTGTATTTGACAAGGTTGCAGATAAGGGGCTGGTTTGGGGGTCGTGGTGCAGAGAGCCTCATGGAAGACATGAGCACTCCATGGGTATACTGAACAAGGTTCTACTCCATCAAGCCTGTATAATATTGTCAGGAGTCTGATGATGGGGGATCCATTCAGGACCAAGTGCCCTCATCCCTCCTGGACCTGCAGAGGTGGTCAGGGAGGAGGACTTCCTGGTGTGTGCAGCTGTGTGTGTGTTCAGGCCCTTCCATGTGGTCCTATCCAGTCTCAGTCCCCTCACTGCTCAGGACAGGCATGGCCTCACATCTGGCAATCCAAGGCTATGGAGGTCTCCTTGGTCAGAAATGCAGAGAGTCATTGCTGGGGACAGACAAGCCTGAGGCTTGCCCCTGAGGCCACAGCAGTGCTAGCCCCCAGTGCTCCATACAGATCCTGTGAGCCCCTCCCAGAATCCTGCCCTTCTTCCTCCACCCCAGATTCCCCTGTCGTTACAGCTACAGAGATCTGTGTAATACACAAATCACACACATGCCCAGCCATTACCCCATCTTCAGGCCCACAACATCCCCTGGTATCTCTACCCTACACCACAGAGAGGTTTCTGTGGGGCCATGCTCCTTCCCACTTCCCTGTCAACTATGCCATTTCCCCAGCCTTTGAAGCACAGCCTTTATATTCATGTTCTCTCTGCCTGGAACATTCTGCCCCCTGCCTTCCCAGGCTACCTCTTGTTACCTTCATCTCAGCCTGAATGTCAACTCTGGGTATGGCCCCTGGTAGCCATCACCCTATTGGAATTCTCTGCAGAGCAGAGATTGCTCTCCCTAATACCCATGTTCTGTATTCATTGTCCTTGCCTGTCACTAGGACATAAGATCTGGGTTTCCACAAGCCTCACATTTTTGTGAGTGACCCATCACAGCATCCCACATACCAGAACTACACCAAAGACATCATAGATGCTGCAGAGATACTCACTACGTATGTGAAAGTGAACAAAGGCTGTAGCACACACTCCCACTTTGGATCAAATAGTGTCACATGTGTGAGTCCTTCTCCAGATTGCTTCTCGACCATTTTCTGTGGTTTCATTTCTGCATGCTCTGTGTCTGAGGCTGACAGCCTTAGACTGGGATAAATGCGGGGAGGAGGCCACTATTCCCTGTTCCCTGGTAAGCCCTCCACTGACCTCAGCTGATGCCACTTCCCTGTCCTCCAGGCCCAGGGTTGGACACCACCTCCTGTTGCTAGAGACTGGAATCAACTTCCGTGTTCCTACCATCCTCCCTGATGCAGCTGGGGACTGTCCCCTGGCCTCTTCATCCTGTGAACCATGTGGTAGAAGTGCTCCTGGCTGAGATCTTTGCGGGTAAATCAGGGCATTCTTCTCTGTGAAGAAGATCACGTAGTCTTTCATCCCTTCTCGAATTGCATGCACACATTTTTCTTCTTTTCAGGTATTTAAGTATGTGTAAACAATTCTGGTTTTCACCATAAGAGATATTTATTAAAGAATTTATTTTACTAGTTTGAGAGAGAGAGAGAAAGAGAGAGTGAGCACCAGAGAAGGTAGGGGCAGAGGGAGAAGGAGAAGCAGACTCCCTGCTGAGCAGGGAGCCCGACCTGGGGGTCGATCCCAGGACCCTAAGATCATGACCTGACCTGAAGGCAGATTCTTAGTGGACTGAGCCACGCAGGCACCCCCATGTAAGCAATATTTTACAACCTTCATCTCTATTTTTATACTTTCCGGTACTCACAAAAGTACACTAGTACTTTTGTACTAGTGTACATGGGGTCCTTGCATGTGCACGTACACACACACACGAGAGAGTGCAATTGCTGTCAGGAGAAAACTTTTTATTTTGACTGCATAAAATTCATGAGTAGTAAAAAAGCAAACACTGTCTTAAAGAAAGCAACAAAGATTACAAAAAAAACATAGAGAACAAGAAAGAAATGGTTACAAATTCATAAGTTTTCCTATCTATAAATTTAGTACTAAACTAATCTTATGAATTTAGGACTAAAATATGAATCTAGTTCTAAAATATGAATTAAGTCTAAAACATGAATTCAGGACTAAAATTTTAATTTAGGAATAAAATAACAGTTTAGGACTACACTAATAACAATTTTATGTAGTTTGAGTGGGATGTTGTTTTAAGTTTTTTTTTTCTCTTTTTAAAACCACATTTTCTTCACATCAGTATTGGGTTACTTCTGCAGACTTTTAACAATAGTCCTAGCACCCAGAAGTGGTCTTATTTTGAGTGTCTCTATCCATGTCAACCTTTAGAGGATGCTTTAAGTCATAGTGGCATTAATTTAAATCAGTCCTATACCTATAGCATATAATTCTAACACATCTGATGGGTTAAACTATCTATTCCTGAGAATATTAACATTTTGTATACATGCATTAAGTTATAATGCTACTAAATGTCACTGTGGGATTAATTTAGAAATAGTAGCTTCACTAGAGAGAGAGTAATCAGACATTATTCACAGAAGTCCATGCAGTTGGTGAACAGGGGTGTGGCTGTTCAGAGCCCAGCTGTCCTGAGCCCAGGCACAACTGCAGGGGACTCTGGGTCCCTGTGCCATCACAGTGGGACTTCCCTCCTTCCTGGGGGCCTGATGCCCCAGGAAACTCCTGACACTGTCCAGTCTCTGTGGGGTGCGAGTGGAGCAACAAGAGCAAGAGAGTTACTCAGGAAAAGTGACCAGTCTGCAGTCAGCATCTGCCTCAGGCTATCATTTTCCCTCCTCAGCTCCTGGAATTTTCTCTCACTGGATACAGCAGCCACCCAGCCATTTGTGGCTCTGTCGTGATGGAAGAGGACAACCTGGCGATAGTGGGAGCTATTTATCTCCATCTCATGCGCCATCTCTTGGGCCATGTTCTTATAGTGGTACCAAAAGTGGCAAGTGGAATTCTTGTCTCTAGAGACGCTGGTCAGTTTCTGCATCATTTGTAAGTGCTGAGCTTTCCCTTGAAAGTGTTTTCTGTGAAGTTGCAGAATGTGTTGATCCTGTTCTTCTTGGGTTTTCTGAAGTTTCAGCTTCAGCTGCTGGATCTCCCTGTCAAGCTGTGAATTTTCCTGTTGCAGAGATGGTTTTTGGGTTTGGAGACTGTGTATTTGTCATGCAGCATGGCGATCTCTCCCTTTTCTGCCCTCAGTTGTCTGATTCTGTGTTGACGTTCTGTTTGGGGACTTGGACGGAAGACACGGAAGCCAGCAACATCAGTGACACCCATCAGATCCACAGCTGCCCAGTGGGTGGGGTGTTCACTAATTCGTGCTCCCCTCTTTTGTGGGACTCCCCAGGTTGTGGCACTAGCTTGAACTGCGGGGAGGACAGACAAGTGGACAGCCTGCAGCCGGGGTCCTGCCCTGGGGGAGGATGGTGAAGGCTGGCTTGATCTTCCGGGATGTGCTCTGTGCATGCCTTCGACAGCTCCAGCCTTTCTTCCCCCTCCTTTTCCTGCCCTCTCTGCCTCCATCTTGAAATTTCTTGCTTGAGCTGTTCTAGTGGTTCTGTAAAATCATTGTTTTCAATGAAATCATTCATTCTTTTCATCACAAGTTGTTCTCCATCCTTCTTCCATTTTCTCCCAATAGGTTTTTCACCAGTGACTTGGGGAAGTTCATGAGGCTGGCTCTTGTCTGCTTTTTTCAGAAAGCTGGCAGTGTCCCATTGTAACCTGCTCAGGTTTGTATTCATTGCTGACAAGCACAAGGTTTGTAATGTGGGAGGACTTGATCACCATTGTGGGTGGCCTGAGGGCATCATTGCCTTGTATGGTTTATCCAATATTCTCACTGCCTCCTCCTCAGATATCATGGTGGTCAGAACACCTTTGTTCAGTGCCTTTGCCCTTCTTAGAATGAGTCGTCTCTTCACTAGGAAAAGCAGCACTGACGTACCTTCCAGGATCACCCAGAACACCTCAGGAAGACTTGAGCTGTGTCTCCAGCTACCAGAAATCACCAGCAGTGCACCCCACACCTGCTCTGGGGCAAGCTGTTAAGCGGATACGGTGGCCAACAGGGGGCCCTCCATGGCTACATAGGGCTTCACAGCTCTGCCCACAAATGCCAGCATCCTTTGGCCACAACTGACCATTAGAACCATGAGGAAAGTTCTATCTCTGAAATAGAACCCTGGCAACCAGGGTAGATCACCTGGGCTTGGGGAGGGGAAGTCCGAAAGATCCTAGAAAACAGTTGTCCTAACTTTGCTGTGAAACAGAAAGTGACGTGAATCTCGCAAGAACTGGGGGTGGTAGGAAGGGTAGTGTTAGGGTCCGTGATCAAAGGAATGAGACTGATGCAAAGCGAAAGTCAAGCAAAGCTTTATTTTGTGCCAAGCATCGAAAATCAAACTGACCAGTCAGGGCCGTCTCTTACGAAGTGGCGATGATGATGACCCTGACAAGGCCACTCCCAAGAAGGCTGCTCTCCAGACGAGGCTACTCCAGATGAGGCCGCTCCCCGGAATGACACCACTCCAACAAGGCCGTTCTGGACAAGTGCCACGGTGCCGCAGCTCGGGGTGGCGAGGCCACTCGCAGCGGTGCCACTCCCGTGGCTGCACCGCTGCTGACAACTACCACCAGGACGACCACGATGCTCCCGACGACCATGACGATGCTGCTCCCGATGACTATTACTCCGACGACTACCCTAATGGCTATCCTAACAGCTATCCCAATGGCTATTTTAATGGCTATCCTAATGGCTATTCTAATGGCTACTCCTCCTACTACTCTCCCTCTTCCCAGCCTCACAGACTAACCTTTATAGAGGTGGTTGAGCCCCACCCACACACAGGTGGCCAATGAGATTTCAACTCACCATAGTAAATATATGCACACCCCACTGATTGGATGTCTCCATCCGGTTGGCCCACCCCTGTATCCAGGGTTTGTAAATAAGTTCCTCCAGGAGGGGCGGGGTCAACCCAAGCCCACAACCAAATGGCTCCCTCTGGCCAACCAAGCCCCTACAAGTAGGAAAGGCTCCCAGCCTGGAGCTCTGCTACTCCCAGCCCACCTGGCCCTACAGCAAGTTGGGGGTCAAGGGAGGGCTAGGTCAGGTCCCTCTCTGTGCACAAAAGAAGTCAGGGCTGAGTGTTAAGGCCTCCTTCCCATGCAAGGCCCATTCTCCTATCTGAAGTTTCCCTCTGCTGCAGGGACTCTGGCCCTGTCTGTAAAGGTCCCAGGGATCTCCTTTCTCTGAGGCACCCTTCCTCCTTTGTGTAGCCTGGTGGGCAGGCAGGTGACTGTGGGTCTGACATGGAGGGTGTCTCCAGAGGTACTAACTAAGAGATCAGGATTCCAATCGTCACAACCTCAGAAGGAATCAGCTGTGTCTGGCAGGGTATTACAGTTTCATGGAGTCTGTGGAGACAGTGTGCCCTTGTTCAATCCAGGAGTTCCTGCAAGGGGGTGACTCTGCCACAGGGTGACATAGGGACCCAGCCTGTTTCTTTCATGTGGCCCTCCTTCTACAGCCTTTGTTTCCCATGAAGGGCCTGTGGGTGGCCAGTAGCCTTTCCTCCTTACCTGATAGGTTGGGGTCCATGATGGAGCCTGGGAACAGCCTCATTGCTCTGG
>PISX010033630.1:0-14886 GCA_004024625.1 Mellivora capensis | reverse complement strand
GGGGTGCAGAACGGCCCCCCAAAGTTGTCTGGAGATTAATCCCCAGACCCTGTGAGTATGTTTTTTTCTTTTTTGTTCCCCCCTGTAGTATGTTACCTTGAATAACAAAAGGGCTATCGGACGTGATAAAGTTACGGACCTCCCAGCTGGGGAGAGTATCCTGACCATCCAGGCGAGTCCAATCACATGAGCCCTTAAAGCAGAGAACTTTCTCTAGCACAAAGCACACACAGCAGCAGAAAGAGAAGTCAGGGAGGTTCGGAGCGTGAAAGGGACTCGGACCGCCATTGCTGGAGGGGCCCCGAGGAGAGGAATGGGGGCAGCTTCTGGGGGCCCAGGCCAGCCCCCAGCTGGAAACAGGGACCCCACCTACATTACTGTATTCGGCCAACGACCTGTGCAGACTTGAAATGGACTCACTCTCGGAGGCTCCGAAAGGAACAGCCCATCCACACCTTGATTTTTGGCCTTGTGAGACTCTAAACAAAGGCCTCTCTGAGCCAGCAGTACCGGAACTTCTGGCCTCTAGAACTGCGACTTGACGAATGGGTACCATGGAAGCTGCTAGCTGGTGGTAATTTGTCACAGGAAGACGCCCCCAGGCTGTGACAGAGTCACAGGGAGAGTCCGGGAGGCTGAGAGCCCACGCAGAGAGCGGCCAGGAGCACCACAAGCCTGGGAGCAGAGACTCAGCTGGGCCATCCAGCCCAGCCTGCCCCGAGGGGGCACCTGGCCCCACCCCTGCACGGCAGGCCCCAAGCCAGGAGCGCCACCTAAGCCCTGCCAGCCCACAGTCGTGGGACAGACATGGATCACGCCACAAAGTTCTGCAGAAATAGAAACCCAGTCTTCTTAGCAGGATAAATGAGAGTTAATGCCCTAAAGCATCTGGAATAATAAGTACTCCACAAATGTCAGCAAATGCCTTTTTACTAGGATCCTCTCCGCCGCCCACCCCCCACCCCCCACCCCCGGCCATGACGAACGAGGCAACGGGCACTCAGGGCAGTGCGGGGACATGCGGAGCCAGAAGGCGGCACGGCTGGGATGTTGATTCCAGCTCTGCCTGACCACATCCTGCTCTCCCCATGGCACCAGGCTGCTTCCTGACCCTCCACACCTGCTGGAGAGGAAGGGAGCTCCGCTGTTCTGCAGCAGCTGACCCCGTGCTGCCAGGCCACTTAATGGCTATGCCCCGGGCCAGAAGAGTGTGGGAAGTTCACCCCCCACCAAGACGTCAGCACACTCTCACTGCCCCTCTCCTGTGGCTGCGGGAAAGGTCGGGCCGGGCTCGGATGGAGCCGCTCATGGGTATGGTGCCCACTGCTCAGCCCTGCCTTCCCTCTCCCCTCGCTCTGCACCCCAAGAACCAAGCACAGGAGGCTGCTGCTGTTCTAGGTCAGTGTCATTGCCAGAATGCTGGTGGCTCTGGGCCTGGTGGGCTGGAAGATTCTTTCCCTGAGGGTCCGCAGAATCCAGCTTCCTGAGCAGAACAGCAATGACCAGGTCCACCAGAGGTGCTTCCTCCAGCAGAAGCTGCAAGACCAGATGTGTAGCCCACAGACAGCCCAGAGTCGGCCGCTCCCAGCCAGCTGTGGGGTGCTGGGCCGTCCCCTTCCCCTCTGCAAGACGCAGAGAAAGAACACAGCCGAGGGATGATCTTTTTTCACTTCCGTCTCTCCCTTCCCCTCCTCTCTTTCCTTCTCTGCTGCCTTTCTCTCCTCCTATTGCTTTCCCTCTGAATTCCGTGTACTCCCTCGCTCTGTGAGCCATTCTCTGCCCCCTTTATGTGCGCGCACACACGCACACGCAAACACCCCATCTCCCAGACCCGGGGAGGGCACCAGCCCCCCGCCAACAAGCTGGAGACAGAGCTGAGACCTGGAACAGACGGGTTCCTCAGGGCTCGAGCCCAGGGAGGCTCCCACAGGCCTCCAGAGGCCTCAGCCTCTCCTGGCACGCAGCCTCCTCCCTCCCTGAGGGCACCCCGTCAAGTTCCAGAACGAAGGCTTCGGAAGGATGGGTCTCCTCCCCTCCCCAGGCCATTCCTACCCACCTCTGCCTTCCGGCTACTCCGGAGACCCGGCTGCCGGGGAAGGCCTGCAGGCTGTGTGAGGATCTCCGGACAGCTGGCTGTCAGCGTCCTGCTGCACAGACCGAGGATGTGGTGTTAGACGTGAGGGCCCCAGAGCCAAGACATCAAAACTCCCCCGGGGCTCCTCGTGGGGTCTCTTGAGATCTCCTTCGTGTCCTGCCTCTCCTTCAAGATCTGGAGCATGAGGCCAGGAACCCTCCCACCGCAGGACTGCATGTGAAGAAGTGATGTGCGGAGAAACAGAGCCACAACGCAGAGGGTGGGCATGGTCTGACCTCCCTCACCCACCACACCCACCATCCACCCTCCTGCCCTGCCCACTCGGCTTCAGCAAGCCTTCCCTCCCTTCTGTCTTGTTGGGAGATCAAAGGTGAGGAATGAGCTGTGTAAGCCATCCCTGAGATGTGTCCTTCTCTTCTGGGACGCCCACTCTGGTGTAAAGAAAAGATGCCACTGGGGAGACACCATGGTCTTGGGCAAGTGATAAAACCCGCAGGCCTGAATCAAGTCTAGAAATCACCACCCATATCTAGGCGTCCCAACACCTTGAGGAAAGGGGATCTACGAGCACAGCACCGGTTACTAAGATCTAGGAGACTAGCGTTTGGTCTCCTGGGAATTCTGATAGCAGGCTCCACGGGGTACATGGGAACGTCCGGGGGCGTGGACCACGCTTCTCCCAGGCATGTGGCATGACGAGGCGCAGCCTGTGACAGGTGGGAGAAGGTGCCACATGGAGAGATTCCATCTTCAGGGCACCTGGCTGGCTCAGTTAGTGGAGCACACAATTGTCGATCTTGGGGCTGTAGGTTCGAGCCCCACATGAGGTGTAGAGAGGGCTCAAAAAATAAAATCTCAAAAAAAGGAAAAGAGAGAGACTCCACCTTCACCCTCCGAGATCTTAGAACAGCACGAGAACACACACCAAGGCCACCATGTAAGGATCCTTAGTCACACTTTACAGTTGAGAGAAGTGACACTGGAACAGTGAGGCGGCTTGCCCCAGCTCACACGGCTTGTTACCAGATTCAATCTCAGGTCTACACAACTCTTAACCACAGCACGGGCCTCCAGCAGGGAGGGACGCTTGCCCACTTCCCTCCAATGCCTGCGTTCTGCACCGGTGCTGGAGGCCCAAGATTTACCCCTGGAGCTGGGAGAGAGGTATGCTGCTAATTTCCATCAGAACTAATAGAAGAAAGAGCTTTTTTTTTTTTTTTTGTAATTAGAAGAGAATTCAACCTTCACAGCCAAAGAGTCTAATATCTCAGATTATATAACAAAAGACAGAGAAAAGCAAATAGATGTAATTAGGGAAGGGAAGAAACAATTTGGATTCCTGGCTGCAGAAGGCAGGAAGGGCGGGTCTAACACGATTCCGGATGGAAATAGCTCTCAAGTCGCCATCCCGGTCAAAGCCGTCACTTGTAGGGAACCTGTGTGTTCCAACTCTGCACATTGTGTATTGCATCTCCTAAGAACGCCAGGCAACAGGCTTCTCATGGGCCCATTCCACAGATGGAAGGCTGAGGTTCAGAGAAGCGACAGGACTCACCAATCTCTGCAAAATGCATTCCAGCCCTCAGCACATCCACCCATCCAGCAGGAGCCTGCCATACGCCACACACACGCCAGCAACACCAGAGGTACTAGAAGAGCAGAGATGATCTGGGATCCCAACCTGCACCTGTCTCACACCAAATCCACTCCCTTCAGAGAAGAAACTCAATCGCTATTTGTTGAATGAATGAATTCCTTCCAAGTTTTCCTATCATGGCTATTTCTTGATTGCCGGCAAGAGTTCCTGCCCAAGGTCAGCCAGGATGACACATTCCACAGCCCACGCAGCCATCAGCTCCTTGGGCCCCAGAGGTGGCGCCCCCCCCCCTTCAATGCCCCTGCCCCCAGTGGCCTGCGTTAGACAGCCCACGAAAGGTGTCAGCTAATGGAGTATTGATTTTTTTTTTTTTAAGAAGCAAAATTGCAGGTGTTCCAGCAATCGATAGCCAGGGATAGGGAGTGAAAAGAGAGCCCCTTGAGATCCTCCAGCACGTTCCCCTAGCTCCACCAACCCCCTGCACCCCTCTCTCCAGCTGAGGTCCTGGGAACACTATGGAGAAAGAGTCAGGAAAGGTAGTCTGTGTGGATGGTGTGCGAGTGGAGTCACACTCTGTCCTACAGATCAGGAAACCCAGATGGGAAGGGGCTGGACACTTGCCCTATGTTACATGGCCACTGAGTGACACTGTGGGGACCTACAATTGTAACTACGTAACCTGGGCTGTTTAAGTGGGCCCCGTGGCGAGCTCCGGTGCACAGATTCTCAGGAGAGCTTAACATGCATATCTTGCCCATGAGGCTATTTCTTTCCTTTTTTTTTTTTTTTTAAGATTTTATTTATTTATGCGGCAGAGAGAGACACAGCAAGAGAGGCAACACAAGCAGTGGGAGTGGGAGACAGAGAAGCAGACTCCCCACTGAGCAGGGAGCCCGATGCAGGGCTCGATCCCAGGAACCTGGGATCATGATCGGAGCCGAAGGCAGACGCTTGACGACCGAGCCACCCAGGAGCCCCTCTGAGGCTGTTTCTAACGGAGACCAGAAGCATGGCCAGACTGCAGCCCTGCAGGCAAACAGGCAAGAGCAGAAACCTAGAGGAGTGAGTGAGCACACACTCACCGAACAGGCTATTTATTGACTGTCTACTGTATGCGAGGCACAGGACGTCCATATGCCAGGCACAGGAGGTGTACTGGGGAGACAGGAATAAGCAGAAAGAAACACACTCCTTGCTTTCGCAGAGCTCATGGCACAGTGAGGGACACCAGTGAAGCAAAGGATCACAAGAATGAATCTAAAATCCCAACCGTTATTGGGCTCAGAGAGGAGAAGTACAGAACTATCAAAGCAGGATACAAGGGAAACAGACCTGGTCTGGGTTAGGGTTAGGAAACAATTGGTAAGGTTGAGGAAATGATGCTTGAAATGAGACTTTAAGTATACAGTGGAATGAACTGGGCCAAAGAGCATTTGGTACAAAGGCAAGAGTTTATGCAAAGGTCCTGAGGAAGGCAAAGGCAAGGATTTGCAAAAAGGCCAGGATAGTTGGAATTCAGGGCGCAAAGAGGAAGCCAGGCATAGCCTGAGGCTGGAGAGGTAGGCAGAGGGGAAGCCTTGCAGGCTCTATTGAAGAAATTTTGCCTTTATCCCAAGAGAAAGGGGAGTCCACTGAACTGTTGTACACCAGGGGTGGGGTGGGAACTTCCATGATCCCAAGATCAGGCTGCTGGGTTGAGAATGGAGCCAGTGGCACAGAGCAGAGATGAGAGGGCTCCAGTAGAGAAGCCAACGCTGGGGCTCATGGAGCCTTACGCCACCGTCTCTGGGCCCACCTGGTCCGACCAAGCTGCAGGGGGCGCCAGCCACAACCTACCTCAAGGGTGCATGGAGATGATGTGTGCTCTGTTCCCTGCCCAAGGAGAGCCACGAATCCCAGATGTGAGGTAGAGCGACCACACCTGGAGCAACCCTCCATGGATGGGAACGGACGGAGTGGGGCAGATAGCCTTGCCTGCCCCTCCTATCCTCTGGTGAGTCAGTTCTAATATGTGTTCTGCAGTTCTTCCAGAATCCCAGCTAGGTAAGCCCCGTGCCTGCAGCCTTTCACCAGCTCCAAGACCCTGTCCCCGTCACTTTCCCAACAACCTACCTGTGCCCACGCCCCACTTCTGGCAATATTCAAACCCAGTCAGACCATGGTGGGAGAACAGGTGAAAATCTACAGGACTTGAAGCAAAATACCAGCAAAGCAGGGGTTCACTGGTGTTGCTGACTCCCTCATTCACCCATTCATGACCTCACCTTCTGGCTCATTCATCCCTCCCATCCCCACCTACTCACCCCTCCCGCCATTCCTGGGGTGAAGGCAGAACCCCTGGAAGGTGGGAGAAACTTTGCTGGCCTGGTTTCCATTCTTGGCACTAAAGGAGCATTCCCCTTCTGCACAGAGTGTGAACGTGAAGTCACACCTCCATTTTTAGGCAGAAAGAATCCCATTCCACTTCCAAGACAATAGAAGTCCATTAAAGAGCCTTTGAGAGAGGGGCCTAAAAGCCCAGATTTCCCAGGGGGTTACAGTCTAGGAGAAACCCAGGGATCTGGAGGCAAGTCTCAGCCCTGCATAGACTATCTAACCTCAATTAAATAATCAAGCACAGCCTCATTCCACAGGACAGACCTTTCCTTGTGAGCATGAGACTGCATTTCCTACTTCAAGTCCATTGTTCACCTCATCTCAACTCTGAAATGTCTTAAAAATCTGAAAAGATGGGGCGCCTGGGTGGCTCAGTGGGTTAAGCCTCTGCCTTTGGCTCGGGTCATGATCGCAGGGTCCTGGGATCGAGCCCCGCATCAGGCTCTCTACTACGTGGGGAGCCTGCTTCCTCCTCTCTCTCTCTCTGCCTGCCTCTCTGCCTACTTGTGATCTCTGTCAAATAAATAAAATATTTTTTTTAAAAATCTGAAAAGACATCTTGGAAAGATCAGAAAATCATTTTGTTTCTCAGGTCACAGGTTTTTACCTATAAGCCTGTAAGCTTTAGGATACAGTAAGACTATATTCACTGTGTCCACCCCACCTAACGTCTTCTACCTCCTCCACCCCGCAAAGTTCAAAGAGTTGCATTTATTGAGCACCTACTATGTGCTAAATGTTTGATGTCAATGAATCGATGGTATCTGCAAAAACAGTCTCATGAGGTCCACATTATCACCACCACCCCTACTCTGAAATGAGAAAACTGAGACCCAGGCTAGTTGTGCATCATCTGGCCGACACAGGTGGAAGTTGGCAGCTGAACTTGGAGCCCAAGGTCATATTTGTGGCACTGAAGGACCTCCCTTCTTTTCTCACCCCAAGCCTTCGGGGCCTTAAAGGGAATTGCCAGCAAGGGCCGTTTGTACTGGAACCAAAAACAATGGGTAAGGTTCTGTGCTGGGAGGCATCAGGGACCCAGAACTGGGAACCAGACCAAGGAGTTTACCATATGACTGGGGGCAAGTCACCAGATCCTCTAATCGTCTGTAGAACCAGCAGGTTCTCCAGACTGCAGCCCTTCAGACTCATGCATCCTCCCCCCTTTCTTCTCTGTTCCTTCCCCTCACGCTGCAGAAACCCTGTTTCTGCACGCTGCACGAGGAGCACGCTGCCTCGAGCTCCCTGTGCTTTGAAACTTGGCGCTTCTGTCCCAGCGGTGCCTGTCTCCTTCAAGGTCACTCCCCATTCTTTAGCTGAGCTCATTTTTCAAACCTCTGCTTAGCTGTCATGTCAAGAACTATCATTGAGCATCATAAGGAGGTCTGATTTTAAAAGAAAATTTGGGGGTACCTGGGTGGCTCTGTCAGTTAAGCATCTGCCTTTGGCTCAGCTCATAATCCCGGGGTCCTGGGACGCCTGGGTGGCTCAGTTGGTTAAGCGGCTGCCTTCAGCTCAGGTCATGATCCCAGCGTCCTGGGATCGAGTCCCACATCAGGCTCCTTGCTAGGCAGGGAGCCTGCTTCTCCCTCTGCCTCTGCCTGCCACTCTGTCTGCCTGTGCTCGCTCGCTCGCTCTCTCTGACAATTTAAAAAAAAAAAAAAAAAGAGTTCCTAAAAAAAAAAAAAAAAATCCCGGGGTCCTGGGATGGAACCCCACATGGGGCTCCGTGCTCAGCAGAGAGCCTGCTTCTCCCTCTCCCTCTGCCCTCCTCCCTGTTCACGCTGTCTCTTTCAAATAAATAACTAAAATCTTAAAAAAATAAAAATAAAAAAAAATTGTAAGTGCACATGGACAGACAGAAAACTAGCATGTCTTGGACCTCCACAAATTTGGCCAACAACCCTTGTGAGGCACACTCTGGTTTGCATTATCTATTGCAAAACTTAATGGCGTCAAACAACAGTATGTCTTTCTTTTACTCACAGATACAGGATCTGTGTAGGGTTCAAGGAGAACAAGCAGCCCAATAAGGGCAGGACAGGCTGCCTTGACCAGAAAGTGCGGTCTGTCTCTCTGCTGGGACCTGGGCAGGGCAGGGTTGGGGAGCTGGGACATCCATTCCTCCCCACCTGGGCCTCTACATATGATGCCTGGGCTTCCTCCCAGCCTAGTGGCTGGTGTCCAAGAATGAGTACATATATTCCAAGAATACAGGCATAGCATTTTTATGACCCAAAGTCATATACCATCACTTCTACCATACTCCTTTGGTCAAGACAGCCTCGAGGCCGTTCTAGGTTCACAAGGAGGGACCGAGTCTCTTGATGGGGCTGGCAAGGTTCTAACACATGCGTGAGCCAGGGGACACTGTTGCAGCCATCTCTGGAAAATACAGCCTGCCACAATTTGCATAATGGCTTTCCTGTGATTTCCAGTTAATTGCTTTACAATGTCTAGTTATTTCTCTACACCTCTCAGATAGGAATCAGTACCATGAAAGGAATAAATCCCAGGTAACCGAGGGCATCCAACATATAATGCTGAACTTCCTGATGATACTGGGTCCCAAGGACTATCAAAGGATGTGACAAAGCCCCAGGCAAGATAAGATCAAACACCGGAACTCCTGCCTTTTTTGTTTTGTGGGTTGCCATGGTGATGGGAAGGGCAGAAAGGAGAAGGCGAGACATTATCATAATATTGGAGCTTAGAAAATCTATGTCAATTTACACACACACCTGCCCAAGGCAGGTAGAACTGGGTAATTGCCAGAAGTGAGTAATTGCCAGCACTGGGTATTTGAGATCAAAGAAAGCAAGAAAGCAAGCAAGAAAGAAGAAATCAATTAAATCTTTTAAGATTCTGCAGGCTGAAAGGCCTATCTTGGGACCCCAAAGAGACAAAGCTGCTGGGACGGTAGGTCACCTCCTCCAGGAAGTCTTCCCTGGCCCTCCAGAGGAGGCTATGTTCTGCCCTCTCTTGATTTCAGACAGAAAACTAGCATGTCTTGGACCTCACTGACAAATGTATCCAGCTAGAATCCAAAACCTTGTTTCTCCTTCCATTGTATTTATTTTTGTAGTTGTATCACACATAAGCTTTTAGGTTTCTGACAAATGTATCCAGCTAGAATCCAAGACCTTTCTTCTCTTTCCATTGTACTTATTTTTGTTGTTGTAGCACACGTAAGCTTTTAGGTTTCAACTGTCACTTCATTTTTTCATATTTATCTAACAGAAGGCTTGCAAATACATATGTAACTACATTTGAATTGCCTACTTTTACATGTATTTTAACATACACACACACAGCCCAAGGGGTAAAAAAAATCAACTAATGTTTTTAAAACACTATCTATTTTTACACTGATCATTTATCATTTGTGATGTTGGCTTTCCATTTATAATAATGCTGTCAAGTTCTCTGCTTAAAATGCAATGAATATATGAATTTAATTCATATATATTATCTATATTATAAAATTCATATATTATCTATGTTATAAAAATAAAGTATTTTATATGAATCACATTCATGTATTCGTTGCATTTTTAAATGGGTTCATTCAGGAAATAAGAAAACACGGCCATCGTCACTACTGCACAGGTGGTACCTGAAGGACTCAAGCCTGGGGAACACAGGGAAGCTCGGTTCTCAAACTTGGCTTCCTGAATTCTAATTTTTGGCCACAGGAGCCACATCCCATCTCGGACGGGATGATTCAAAGGCACTGGCGCTGGCTTGGGCCGGGAAGAGGCAGGATGCAGGGCAGAGGGAGGCTGCATCCCCACCAGATTCCAGGCAAGTTCTAGTGCCTTGGAGCCAGCAGCCCGCCTATCAGGGTCCTTGCTCTCAGTTACTAAGCTGGGAGCAGACGGGGAGCGATCATATGGATCAAGATGGGATATTATAGAGAAGGCAGTTTAATGAGCAGTGGTTTGAATTAAGACCAGTTCTAACGTCTTCTTTTGTTTTCCACCAACTGTCACAGAAATTGCCACAAATGATGTGTTAATTCTGTTCCCTAGCGGGTTTCTGATAGGGTGAAGGATGAATTTTAAACTGTTTGATCAGAATTAGCAACATTAGTCACTGCAAATAGCCTTTTAATTTCCACAGAGTTGCCAAGGGGAGCAGAAATAGAAACGGCGAGGAAGGTTCCAGCAGGCAGATGTGCTGGTGGTAGATGAGGCCGTGTGACTTTGCCTCTGGGAGGTTCCGGGAGCGGGGGAGGGCTGTCTCCAGAGGCCCCCACTGGATCTGAGCCCCCACTTTGACTCTCCAAATGTGGGAAGGGTTGCTCTCCTAGCAGCTCTAGGGCCTGACGGTGATGCCCTTGGGCCCCACGGAAGCCGCGGTGGGGCCACCCCTCCTGATGGGAGACCAAAGGCCTCCTCCCTGGCTCAGACCCCACCTCCCCAGGTTGTCACAGGCATCTGCACCAGAACCTCTTAGAGAACAGTCCCTTCTCCCGCAGCACCACCAAGAGAGACCTTTCCACTCCTAAACCTGGCAACAACATTCTTCTGCTTCAAACTCTCCAAATGGCTTCCCCTTGCACTTGGACTAAAAACCAACTTCCTGGTCTCGGCCCACAGGTCCTCACCCACCTCCATGCCCCAACTCCAGCCACCCCCGCTCCTTCTAGAACAGACTGGGTCATTTTTGCTGGAGAGCTTTTTCACTGTAGAATAACCCTTCCCTGGCTTCCCCTGGGCAGCTCCTTCTCCTATTAGGCTCAGCTTGAAAGCCACCACCTCCTAGAGCCCCCCCATCCCCGGCCAGCCCACCTGGAGGACAGTCCCCTTCATTCCCATCCGCCTCCATGTCTCCTCATTTACTTCCCAGAACTTGCCAGCATGCCTCGATATCTCTGGGGGTGGCGGGTTTGCGCAAGGGTTCAGTCACTGTTTTGCTATATTTGTTTTGTTCGTCTGTCTCGTCCCACTAAACAGCGTCATGCCTGGTGCCTTAGGACGGCATCGGGTGCATAGACATCCTCAGGCAAGAGCCGTGAAATGAACGAGGGAATGAACGAATGAGCGTCCCCATTCTCACCGGCAAACGGCTTCTATGGCAGGGGGCAGGGGCTCCTTCTTCCACACCTGGGCCTCCCTGCCTCCAGTATCCCTTGCCCACTATGGACCCAGCCTCCCCCCCAGCCAGGGCCACTGCTAAACCTCCGAGAGTGCCCAGGACAGCCCCCACACCAGAGAATGACCCAAGCCCAGATGACCAGAGTGCCAAGACAGAGACGCCGTGACTTGTATCACAAAGAAAGCGCTGCTGAGACATGGTCTGAAGACCAGCTTTTTTTTCTTTCTTTTTTTTTTTTTTGGTGGGGACGTGTACATTTTGAAGACTGCAGATTATGAAAACAAGATCAGCCTGTTATTGAAAAGAATCAGTACACAAGCGGATACAGAGAGCTACTGATCCTATCTAAAACACGCCCGCATCTTGAACCTAAACACTGCTGTCCATCTCCACCACCTCCAGCCCAGCCCCAGCCACCATCACCCCATACCCGGTGTGTAGGACACATGCCCAGCTGCCCTCCTCCAACCCATGTGATACCTGGCAGCCAGAGTAGTCTTTTAAAAGCATAGCTCTGGTCAAGGCATTCCACCTGCTTAAAACTCTTCAATGTACTATGCCATCCTACCTAGAAGAAAATCTAAAATCCCACAAGGCACTGTGTAAGTCTTCCCTGCCTCCCTTTCCTGCTTCATTCTATGTCCTGTTTCCCCCACTCACTGCTTTTTACCCACTACTAGAACCAATTCGTGTCTTCCCAGCCCCAGGGCCTTTGCATGTGCTGCCTGCCTTTCCCCAGTATTCCCATGACTGACTACATCTTCACCCTCCAGGTATCACCTTCAATCTCCCTTCATAAAAGAGCCTCTCCTGACCACCCCCCCTTGCAAGAGCAGCTTTCCACCCACCCCTGACTCTAACACAGTGCACGTTATCCTAAAGGGCGCTTATTAATCATTGGTTTTCTGTGTTTATTCGCTTGTTTTTGTCTGTCTCTGGCATTCGACTCTGTCTCCCCCTGTTTCCCCCTAGCCCAACACTGGCCACTTCACACACGGTGTCCCAGAGCCCTCACCATGCCATGTGAGGTGGCAGTCTCCTCCCTACACTGTCGATGAGAACACCAAGCCCTGGAGAGGCAAGGAAGTTAGTTGTTCAGTGCCCATGGCAGAGCCAGGATTCATCCCCTTTGACCCCAAAAGCCCAAACCTCTTCTAAAAGGTCCTGTTGGCAAAGGAAGACAATTCTGTACGAGGTCAGACCCAGAGCACCTTCACTTTGAACCTCTCTCTTATCATCTACAGAGTCAAAAGTAACTCAGTCCCAGCTCTTCGAGGCAGCGTCTGGGTATGTAACGCTGGCCTCAGCGAGGAGGGGGGGCGGCTCTCGGAAACGTCACCATTTTTCTCCTTTTCCCAGAAAGCGCAGCCTCAGCAGAGCCGCTCTACGCAGCAGCCGCAGTTTGCAGCTCTCTCCGAGACAGACGGCGGCATCGGTCTCGGGCCCAGCCACACGTACCTGCTGCTTCCAAAGCCACCTCACTCACAAGAGCCAAAACACCGCAGTGGCCCCCAGGTCCCTGCCAGGCGGCGGGGTGGGGTGGGAGGGGGCCCTCGGAAGGCAAAGCCCACCCGGCCCCTCACAGAGCCCACTGGTCGGAAGGGCTTGACCCATAACCCATGTGCTCACCCCAAACCTATCACCTCTGCCTTGCGAGATGATCTGCTTATTTATTTGGCTCTCAGGCTAGTGTCCCCGTCTCCAGAATGCAAACTCCAGAGCAACAGGGATCTATGTCTACGGTACAGCAGGAGCCCCAGCAAATATTTTCAGAACGAACCAGACGAAGAGTCCCGGGGTGCCACCATTATATACCCAAGAACAAGAGTGTCCATTCAAAATTTTCCACCTGCTCCCACCCAGCTGGAAAGTCAAGTAAAGAGAACGTTCTGTGAACACAGCTTTCCCAGGAGCAGTGGAGACATGCCAGGTAAGGGACACTATTGGTGGATATGAGATCACCTACATCAGGACCCCGGCTCCTACTACCCCCGCCTGTGGGCTGTGCAGCTTGAGCAAGTCCCCTACCCTCTCTGGGCCTGTAAAATGGATATGGTAGACGGAATCACAGCCGCCAAGGTGTCCACGGCCTCATCCCCACAACCTGTGAATACATTACCCCAGATGGCCTAAGAGACTGTGCGGACAAGGTTAAGTTAAGGGTCTTGAGATGGGGAGAGTATCCTGGATTACCTGCTGGCCCCGGGGAAATCACAGCATTCTTAGGAGGCGGCAGGAGGGTCAGAGTCAGAGAAGCAAGAAGCTGAGGTCAGAGACAAAAGAGCTTTGAGGCTTGAACGCTGCTGGCTTTGAAGATGGAGGAAGGGGCCACAGGCCAAGGAGTGCAGGGGGCCTCTAGAAGCAGGGAAAGGGAAAGAAACAGATTCTGCCCTGGAACTTCCAGAAGAAACGCAGCCCAGCTGACCCCTTGATCCCAGTCTAGGGAGACATTTGAGGCTTCTCACTTCCAGAGCTATAAGATAATAAATTTGTGTTGTTCAGGCCACCAAGTATGTGACTTTCATCACCAAAGCTATAGAAAGCTAAGATGATGGACATAAATAATGGTGCCCACCTCATGGTGGTGTTGGAGAATTAGATGGTATTACTGAGCACAGAGTGCTTAGCACAGTACCTGGCACATAGTAGGTGCTCAGTCAGGGTTAGTCAGCAGTATCCCACTGAGGCCCTGCCTTCCCCACCCTTCTGCTGCCACCCATCAGGGACAATGCCATTCTCCAAGGATGCTGGGACTTACTTTTCCCTCCAACCACGTCCTGCAGTTAATTCACTTAAATAAATCCCAGGGCTTTGAAGTCAAGCAAGCTGGGGTTAAGGTCCGGCTCTGCTATTTCCTCCTAGCACAAGTGTGGGTCACTTTCTTGACCTTTCTCGGACTCAACACACCTCCCACAAGGCATTGCTGTGAGGCCAAGAGCAATCACACCACAAAGTACTCAGCATCCCACAAACAGTACTGCTACTATTACTATCAATAACAATGGCAAAGCTCACGGCTGCGCTTCCAAAGAAGGAGCTGTACTCGAAGGTGGTGAGTCCCTGTCACCAGAAGGAACCAATCTCCATCCTGATAATGACTCATCCCCGAAGACCACACAGTAGATGGTGGGGGGACAGACTGGTATAAAAGTCAGAGTAGAACAGACAGGGGAGAGGGGAGTGTCTTCTGAAGCAGCCCCCCGTCTTATACAGGGTTGACCTGAGGCCCACAGTGGAGAAGTGGAGCCCCAGCCAAGTTCTTTGTGTCTTCCTAACTTCCTGAACTGTGAGCGGCCATTGTTCCCTGCGCATCCCCCCAAAACTGCATCCAGTTAATATTAATATTAATGCGGTGGAATTAAACCAGGTTCACGCACGTCACTTTCCAGGCCGTAACCACTGGGCTGTGCCAAGTATTCTTTTATCACCAGCTTCCATTGGCTTAAGACAGATTACCAAGTCCTGAATTAAGGGAAAAGGTGACGTCTCACTGGTATGAGGTGAGAGAAGGACAAGATGACATAGGGAGAAAGCTCCGGAGCCACACCCAAGAGGGCTATGCTTTCCCCTGATAGAGCTGTCTGCATTCTATATCCTCACCCCAGACGCTCCCCTCTCGACTTCCAGGGAGACTCATCATAGCGTCATCCTCACCACCACCATCACCATAATTATCGCCATCATCATCGCCACCATGACCAGCACCACCATTACCATG
>PISX010033629.1:0-14898 GCA_004024625.1 Mellivora capensis | reverse complement strand
TTTTTTTTTTTTTTTAAAGATTTTATTTATTTATTTGAGAGAGAGGCAGTGAGAGAGCATGAGCGAGGAGAAGGTCAGAGGGAGAAGCAGACTCCCCGTGGAGCTGGGAGCCCGATGCGGGACTCGATCCCGGGTCTCCGGGATCATGACCTGAGCCGAAGGCAGTCGTCCAACCAACTGAGCCACCCAGGCGTCCCATTAAAAAAAAAATTTAAAAATACATAGAACTGAAGGAAAATGCAGATAACAGCATATCGAAGTTTGTGGAGTACAGCTAAGACAATCCTGAGAGGGAGATTTTTTCCCCCAGCTTTATTGAGATATAATTGACATACAACACTGTGTAAGTTAAAGGTATAAAACATGTTGATTTGATATATATTGCAAAAACGATTACCACTATAGCTTTAGTTAACACCTCCATCACCATTCCATTGTTAGCATTTCTTTTTTGTGGTGACAACATAAAGATCTCCTCTCTTAGCAACTTTCAAGTACCTAAGACGGTTTTATTAACTATAATTCCCCCACTGTGCATTAGATACCCAGAACTTAATCATCATCTAACTGGAAGTTTATACCCTTTGATCAATTTCTCCCCATTTCCCTTGCTCCTCAGCTCCGATAACCACCATTCTACATGTGAGGGAAATTAATAGCACTAAATGCTTATATTAGAAAGTCAGAAATCAATATTCTGAGCTCCTACCTCAAGAAGCTGGAAAGCAAGGAGCAAAACAAGCTAAAAGCAAGCAGAGGGAAGGAAATGGTGAAGATAGGATCAGAAATCAATGAAATGCAAGGCAAACAATACGGAAAATCAATGAAACAGAAAGTTGGTTCACTGAAAAGATCAATAAAATTGAAAACCTCTGGCAAGATTGATAAAGGAAAAGACGCAGAACACTAATACCATTACAGACTCTGCAGCCATACAGAAATTTTGTGAACAACTCTACAGGCATAAATTTGACAATTTAAATTCCTCAAAAAGTACAAATCCCACAACTCGCCCAATATAAAATACTTTGAATATCCCCAAAAACTACTAAGGAAATTTATTTCATAATTTTAAAAACTCCCCAAGAAATCATTTCCAGACTCAGATGGTTTTACTGGAGTGTTCTACTAAACCAGGTGAAAGGTACACAGGATTTCTCTGTACTATCAGTGCAGATTCCTATGTCCTGTGAATCTATAATTTTTTCAAAATTAAAAGTTAACAAAAATGGGGCACCTGTGTGGCTCAGGTCATGATCCTGGAGCATCAAGTCCCGAGTGAGGCTCCCTTTTCAGTGAGGAGTCTCCTCCCTTGCTGCTGCCCTCCCTCCTCTTATTCCCTTCTCTCTCTCTCTCTCAAATAAATAAAATCTTAAAAAAAATAAAATAAAAGTTAACAAAAATAAACTTTAAAAATAACAGTGAATTTAAATACATCATCATGGTTGAACAATAATGGGTCGTAAATGGCATTTGGCATTTTAGTTGGGTATAAAAGAATAATAAATGTTACATTCTAGAAAAAAATATTAAAACACTTTTCAGATCGGGTCTGTAGTCTTTGCTAGACAAAAAAATGTATGATTTTTTAAAAAATTAAGAACAAAGATTTTGAAACCTCAGACTAAAGAAAGATTATTCTTTCCCCCCATTTCTCTGTGTAAACACCTCCATGAATCTAAACATACATCTGCAGAAGGGCCTATTTATCCTTGCTAATGTGGCCCTGTGCAGAGCTCCTGGGAACTCAGAATGCACTGGTTAAATCTAGTAGCATCCAGATGTCTTTGTGAATACAGCAGTAGTCAGCAGTTTGAATCTGATATAGGTATTTCCCTCCCAGAAAAAGGATTGAGGGGCACCTGGCTGACTCAGCCACTAGAGCATGCAACTCTTGATCTCGGGGTTGTGAGTTCAAGCCCCGCGTTAGGTGTAGAGATTACTTAAAAAAAAAAATCTTAAAGGAAGAAGAAAGATTGAGGCTATAAATGAAACTCTAAATGTTTTTATTTCTCTATTATATTTACCTTGCTTAATTATGCCAGCTGACATCTACATTTGAAAGAGGCATTTTCTATATGATGGAAAACCAGAAGCCAGACAGGGAACTAAGTTCACAAAGCAGTTCAGTATAAGACCACAGATGGTAAGCTGTTTGGATTGTGGCCCTCATAAGCACCTGCCTCATCACACTGCCTTTTAAAACACCTATGGACCTAACAGAATGGTCAAAAGCAACAAGCCTGGGCCTTACGAAAGAGAAGGGTTCCTTTTATTTCATCATGGCAGAAGCTTACAGACCAAAAGAAGACTACTTCATATCCAGATATACATGGGGCGCCTGGGTGGCTCAGTCGGTTAAGCTTCTGACGCTTGATTTCAGCTCCACTCATTATCTCAGGGTTGTGAGATCGAGTCCCATATGGAGCTCCGCACTGGGCATGGAGCCTGCTTAAGATTCTCTCTCTCCCTCTCCTTCTGCCTCTCTCCTCCTAAAACTAAACAAAGCAAAACAAATGTACATGTTGTGGGATGTCCCGCTGGCTCAGTTGTTAAGAGCATGTAACTCTTGATCTTGGGGTTGTGAGTTCAAGCTCTATGTTGGGTGTAGAAATTACTTAAAAATAAAATCTTAAAAAAAAAACAACCCACAAATGTACATAGTAAACCATTGACTTCTTAAAACTCCTCTCTTCTGAAAAGGAAAAAAAAATGATCTTCTCATAGTATGCTATGACAACCACACCTCTATTGCTGGTTTTTCTGTTATGATTGAGAATAAAAAAGGGGTGTGAGACTGGAAGGAGGGAAAGTGAAAGCTGAGAGAAAGAAACAAGGGTCATTCATTTTCAGGTACCATCGAAAGCTATTCCCCTCAAACTGACCACTGTAAGAATGTAAGTGAAATCTGTTGGCCAGTGGCATCCTCCTTGTCAGTGACTCTGGGGCATAGAGAATTAGAGGAGAAAAAGCAAGGTTAAGTAGAGGGAAAGAGTGGATATGTGATAGTGACCTAAGCAAACCTGTGGGCTTATATGCGTAGTTTTTCTAAAGATTTATTTTTATTTATTTTGGAGAGTGAGGGAGGGGCAGAGGGAGAGAGAGTCTTAAGCAGCTGTGCTGTGTGTGGAGCTCCACACGGGGCTGGGTCTCACGACCCTGAGATCACCACCTGAGCTGAAACCAATATTTTCATGCCTAACTAACATGCCCCTTACACACATGCTTTTATACTGAAAAAATTAGCATCAAGGGTTTTCTAACTCCTCTATTTATTTCATTATATTACTATAACTTCTATAGCACTCTGACTTTTAATTTTTTTATAGGTTTTTGATGGAAGCGGATCATTTTTGTCCTATATTAACACGTCTGCTGACCCACTCTACGGCCCCCAAGGCCTGGCCCTGACTTCAGATGGCCATGTCGTGGTTGCAGACTCTGGAAACCACTGTTTCAAGGTGTACCGGTACTTACAGTAATGATGGGCAGCCGGACAGCCCCTTACAAAGGTCTTGCACTATAAACTGCAATGGATTTCTCGACGCGGGACCAGATTACACTAGACTTTCCATGCTAGAAGGAATCATTGGTAAACTTTTCAAGGTTATTTCTGAATGTAACTATTTCCTTAAAAACTGCGTATCTGATTTCTGTAATTCACCTTTTAGGGTTTAAAGAAAAGAAATCCCTTCTACTGAATCTATGGAAACTGCAAAGTTGTACACCTGTGAACTATGGCTTATTGGACAGGGATTTATGTAGTTGAACTGATTTTGCAAATCGAACAGATGCTAAAACAAAACAAAACAAACAAAAAAAACTAGACTATTTAAAGTTATTCATTAATCCTGTGAATGGTAGCTTTTGTGCAGAGCTTCCAAAAACAAAACAAAATGAAAACAAAATCTGTTGTAGTTATATACTTTATTTAACTTCAGTTACAAGACCCGGGGTATCTTCTAACTTCACTTTTACCGTAGGTATTACTCATGTGACATTTTTTGGGTTATCGATAATTACACATACGTTAGGAAAAAAACAAGACTGTCTTGCAGAATCCTCCCAGCTGTGATTAGGCAGTCCTCTTGAGTTTAGCACTTAAAAACCACTGCAAATTTCCCATCCTTTTTGGGTTAGATCCAAGATCCTTTTTGTGTGTTCTTTTCACCTTTTTCTCCCGCTCACATTGTATCAAAAAACAAAGTCCATCTTCAGGGAAACCTGAAATTCCCAATGCTATTACAATAGCAAATGCTACCTTTTAGTAAACAAACAGCCCCCTCAACTCCAGACTAATGCACTAGAATGTAATCAAGAAAAAATTAGCCACGTTTTATGTGCCAATGTTCGTACGTGTCTCTCCTCTTCCACTTCCTGAGAGCGAAAGCTTTACCTCCTGCAAAATGTCAGCACATGTAGTAGGACACCAGTATCCTAGGACAGAGAGCCATAAGTAGCCCTTTGGAGGACTGATGGTGTCAACCAAAGGCATGTGAATGATTAATGGTTTCCCCTTAGAAAGCAAGTGTTACCAAAGTTGTGTTATCCCAAGAGCATTACAGGTAAGGGCATGTTATGGTTATTTATCATTGTCTAATGAATAGTAGAGGCATTAAAGGACTATGTATACATGATTAGGGTAAGGTAGAATGTATCGTATATATATATATATATATACACACACACACACACACATATATATATATATATACATACATACATACATACACATATATATATATGGCTGAATCTTTGGTGTATTGAAATAGGCAGCACTCTTAAAGACAGAAGCATTGTCCAGCACATTCCTTTACTGCGCAATTTAAAGCCATCCTCATAGAGTAAGCCTGAAAACAGGTTTAATTTTCACCATTTTCCAGTAATGATGATACCGGCTAACTTTTATAGCCAGAAAACAGCCTTCTGTGCTTTCAAAAACAAAACAAAACAAAAACAGGTTGAAAGAAAAAGAAATGTTGAACTTGAGTTACATTGAAGTATACATGCATTTGGAGAGATGTGAAGAATTTAGTCAGTCGTTAATCTGTTACTGATACTGTAACATAAGATGTGGTCTGTTTCCACTGTTTAATTTTCTACTCAGTTCTACCAAATAGGATGTCATGTTTGGCATTTTCGAAATGACTTTGGGATCTTTTTCACTGAAAGCACCTTAGAACTGTACTATAAGAAAACATTTCCCATATGTATAATGACGTTATGTTTATTGCTTATTAATTTATAATTCAGTCTTTCTCTTATATAGGACTTTTTTAAAGTTAGAAGGGAAAACTAGCTACTTCCAGTTGTCTATCAAATTTATTATGCCCAAACCAACCTCTGAAAGAAAATTTTTCAGGAAGATTTACTTTTTTTTTTTTTCTTTTAAAGTTAGAGCTTTCAAAATATTTGAGACTATGACAAAATTATAAAATTCAATAACATTTTTAGAATATTAAACTTAGATACTGTTTCCTAACATCAGCAAACTAAGTCTTTGAATTGAAACAAAGCATTTTGTATTTACTGAGTGCTTCCTAGGTGCTGGGCACCCTTCTGGGCACTGCGGAAACAGAGATGGATGAAACCAACGGAAATCCCTGCCGATTTAGAGCTTCCACTCTAGGGAGGAATTCCCTTTGCCACTTACTAACATTCTGCATTCAAGATAAGCTAGACTCTTGATAGCTCCTAGACTGTTTAAAACTTTTTATATTGGTTCAATTAATTTTGGTTTATTTTCACAAGTAAAAATGGCTTCTTATTTAGATTCTGTCACAGGTTGTTGGTCTTAAGACTAGTTTACTTTAAAAAAGGTGTTTGTTTGTTTGTTTTCACAGCATTGAAATTGTATTTGTGAATTTAGAAATTAACCAGCCATCATACCAGAACAGGCTGGCTATCTCAATAATAGATTGAATACAAGACTAATTGTTTTTTTTTATCTGTCAATATTGAAACAAACTGGAATGGAAAACTAGATACTTTGATTCAGACCTTTTCCATCATCTGTTGCTAAAACATTTGTGATGGGCACTCCAAGAAACACTGATTTTTTTCCCCCCCAAAATATGTAATTGTGTATGCTAAAGTATAGATAACATTTCACATTTGGATACATAGGAGCATTTACTGTATTCCTTAGTAAGCATATTGGGTGGAGGGAAGTGCTGCTGATAAGATATGAATAGACAAGATTTAAATGAAATTTTGTCAACATTCTATGGAAAAGGGTTTCTGGTAAACTGAGAAGGATATTAAAATAAGTGACTTTTTTCCCTGAGCTATCATTATTGTTTGCTTTCTCTTTGTCAAGTGTATAGAACCTGTCATACATTCATGATAAGTAGCACTGAAAAATTACCCATTCAAATGTCCCCTGGGCACTTAACGGCAAAAGATTGCCAGTTCGAATGTAAAGGTCAGTGTCAACGCATTCCTGCCCGATACAGAACCCCCCTTTGGGGCTCTGGGGATGTAGTCACTTGACCATCCAGAAACACATGAATAAAAAGCCTTTATGACTGTTCACCATAGATTTAATGGTACTTAGTATTTCAATCAAACTTTTGTCTCCAGTAACAAAACAAGTCCCCGAGTTTCCTTATTTTCATTTACTCTGACTAGACTTGAGACAAAGAAATACTACAGGTCATGCAACTAGAAGGCACTTGCTTCTACTACCAAATATACAGGGTATGTCCTTACTTGGAGTTAACTGGAATAGTAGTACAGAAGCAAGTGTCTCTGGATCCTTCCCAGGGAAGGATTCACATAAACACTTTGGTAATACCTACTGAGGAATTGGAGGAAATAGTAAACAAACATTAGGTACTGTGCAGATTACTTCAAACAGGAAATACCTTTTTGTACATTAGGACTCTATAGTATCCTCCCTATTCACCCGCTTCTGAAGAGGGGGGAGTATTTTTAGTTTAATAATCTAAAAAGAGGACCTTTCCAGGTAGGATAAAATTGAAGCTCTTTGCTGCAAACATCATCTAATTTGCTTAAAGTCAAACGTCGTAATACTGTTACATTCTGTCAATGTTGCAGGGTCTTAAACTTTACAATTATTTTAATATTTTTGATAACTAGGAATCTAGTATTGCCATAAAGAAAACTAAGTGCCCATTAAAGATTTGTTTGGTATAAATAAATGATTTTTTGTTTTGTTTTGTTTTAAATGACAGTAAGCTACAAATCATGATGTTAATCTTAAAATGTTCTGAAGATGAACTGTGTGGCAGTGATCGTGTGGTCTGTTTGTGGAGAATGTATGAAAGCTATTCATATTCTAAAATAGATTAACAAATCGGCTCTGTTGTCCCAATGAATGTACAGCACGTCCATTAATTTTCGAAAGCAACACAGCCTTAAACTCAATGCTTTTGCTTTATGACATGGAATGTTCTGTCATCAACAGAGTGTATTCTTGTAATAGAATTCTTTATATCATTCTCAATTCTATCGCCTTTCAGTCCTATGTATGAGTATTAAGGGTTTTTGCTTCCTTTTTTTTTCTTCTTAAATTTTGTACATTCCATCTTTCTAGGTCTGTTGCATACGTTTTGTGTATAGAACACTAAGTCTTGCACTCTCTGGCATTGATACTGATATCTCATTTGTTCTTTTATGAATCGAAATGCTGACTGCCTATTTAAAGAAAAGAATGAACGCTGTGCATCAAAGTGTTTGTATGTTCGTAGCTGCATACGTACCACAGTATTTTGGATGCTTTAGTCTACAATAAAACTTTAAATTAATTCTGTCTTAAAACCTAGGAGAAACAAGATTCGTGTGTATATCTTTACCATGCACAAAATCTCAAATCATTATAATAAAGCTTGTTTTCTCCATTTCCAGGGTGAATGTTTATTTATTCTACATATTGTTTGCTTTTGTAGTAACGGGGAATGAAGAAATGTTCTAGAATATGTGGGCAGGTATCAGTACCTCAACTAAACTGTTAAATTTGTAAAATTTTTGTCGTTTATGATACCAACAATTTGGTTACCATTTAGGATATATCTTCGGAATTTGGAAGACCATGACAGGTATGCCTAGCACATTGTTTAGAAGGTCAAATAGACCAAAATCACTATGCTTAACGAATCACAAGTGTGACCTTCAGAAAATCATGGCAGTCACATGGATCACGTTCTTGCAAGGTTTGGCCGTGACTGCGCAGGACCATTGCCGGGCCCAGGCGGCTACCCTGAACGGCCAGGGCCATGGGAAACAAGTTCACCAAGGATTTCCGGCCAATTCGCAGGAGCATTCTCTACAAATCAATAGGCAGAAATCTCGTGAGAATTGGTGCGCCCGCGAACTGGAAAGGGACCGCCCCGTAACTACTGTCTTTAGTAGTAGTGCGCGTGCGCAGTCGGAATCGCCTCAGAACGCTGGCCAATTCTCACGATATGATATACTTTGGGGCAGAAGGCTCATGAGGATAGGCGGGACACCCCGGAAAACTCTTTTCCAATGGCGGGGACCCTCAGGGGAGCCATCTGGGCCCCACCAGTGGTCCCTTGTGGTCGTGGCCTGAACCTCGCGACAAAGCGCTCCAAACTTGTGGCCGGAATTGCTATAGGACGACCGCCAGTTCTCACAACTTTCTGCCCAAATCCTTATCGATTTGGATGGAAAGCTCCTGAGAATTGGCCCCGTGTTTTCTGGCAATTCAGGCCTTGCGGGGTTTGGAACAAGTTCCCCCGAGGTTTGGGCTGAGACCTGGCGTGATTATGGCCGAACCTGCACGATTCCCCTGAGTGACCCCGTCATTGAAAGCGAGTTCGCCGGAGGTTTCTAGCCAATTCTCACGAGGCTTCTATCAATTTGGGTAGAAACCTGGTGAAAATTGGTTCGGTGAGAATTGGTTCACGTTGTCCGGCAATTTGGGCCTTATGTGCTCAGCGTTTGGAATGAGTTCTCTCAAGGTTTGGGCCAAGACCTGGTGGAATTATAGACCAAGCCTGTGCAATTCCCCTGAAGGCTCCCCACCCCCCATCCCCGTCGGAAGCGGGTTCGCTGGAGGATTCCAGCCAATTCTCACCAGCTTTCTACCCAAATCGATGTCGACTTGGGTAGAAAGCTGGTGAGAATTGGCCTACATTGTCTGGTGATGCAGGCCGCATGCACTCGGGGCTTGGAAGGAGGTCTTGTGAGATTCGGGGCCAAGAACTCGCTGGGTTCCCTGAGCCACACCACAGGACTGATGGCCCCCCAGAAGAAAACCACGCCACTTGGAGCTGCACAAAGCCCTTAGAGTGGGAGAAATCTGCATAACCCCTGAGGCCATCCCGACATTTCATCCCAATGTTTGGTGGCCCCTGGACACAAACCCACAGCCTGATACTCAGCCTGTCCCGTGCCCTCAACTCAGACCCTGGGGAGCTCGCCTCAGTGCCAGCAGATTGGGCATGCCATGCCCTTAGGCCCTAACCCTAACCCTAGGTTGGGTTTTCAGACTTCCATCCCCGGAGGCCTGACCCCCAAGCCCTCCAGATTGGGGACCCCTGAGCCACACCACAAGAATCCACCTATACCCCCCGCCAAAGGAAACCGTGCCATTCAGACCTGTGCAAAACCCTCAGAGGAGGGGAAACCTGCGTGCTCCCCTGAGGCCACCCCCACTTTTGGTAGCCCCCACTGGACTCAAACCCACAGCCTGACTCTCAGCCAGATGTCTGCCCTCAATTCAGCACCCTGGAGAGCTTGCCTCAGTGCTGGCAGATCGGGCCTCTCACGACCCTAGGCACTATCCTCACCCTAGGCTGAGTTTTCAGGCTTCTGTCCCCAGAGGCCCGGTCCCCCAAGACCTCTCCAGATTGGAGACCCCTGAGACATACCACAGAACTACCACCAAGAAGGAAACAATGCTATTTGAAACTGCGCAAAACCCTCAGAGCAGGAGAAACTTGCATGGCACCCTTAGGCCACCCCCACCATTGATGGCCTCCCTGGACACAAACCTGCAGCCTGATACTCAGCCTGACTGCCGCCCTCAACTCAGCCCCCCAGGGAGCTTGTCTCACTACCAGCAGATCAGGCCTGTCATGCCCCTAGGCCTTAACTGTGATCCTAGGTTGGATTTTCATGTTTCTATCCCCAGAGGCGAGGCCCCCCCATGCCCTCCAGATTGGGGACACCTGAGCCACACCACAGGACACTGCCTAACCCCCAGAAGAAACTGTGCCATTTGGAGCTGCACAAAAACCTCAGAGTGCGAGAAACCTGCATGCCCGCCCGGAGGCCACCACCCACATTCAGCGGCCCCCTGGGCACAAACCCACAGCCTGTCACTCAGTCTGACCCACGCCCTCAACCCACCCCAGGGAGCTCGCCTCTGGGCCAGTAGATCGGGCCTGCCGTGCCCCTTGGCCCTAACCCTAACCCTAGGTCGGGTTTTCAGGCTTCCATCCCCCGAAGCCTGGCCCCCAAGCCCTCCAAATTGGGTACCCCTGAGCCACAACACTTTGAAAAACCCTCAGAGCAGGAGAAACCTGCATGCCCCCCTGAGGCCACCCCACCGAGACCTTACAGGATTACTGGCCTGGCCAGCGCGATTCCCCTGAGGGCCCCCGCTGTCAGAAGTGAGTTCACCAGAGGTTTCTGGCCAATTCTTATAAGACTTTTCTACCCAAACGATATCGATTTGGGTAGAAAAGCTCATGAGAATTGGCCTGTGTTGTCCCGCAAATCGGGTGGTGCCCTCTCGGCATTTGGAAAGAGCTCTTATGAGGTTCAGGCCAAGACCGTGGAGGCCTAGAAAAACTTAAGGCCATCCCACCTCAGGTTTAGCCTTAGCATAAGTACAGCCGTCTTAGCTCTGGCAGCCATCTCAGACCCCTGTGCACAAGGGCTGAACTCTCCCCTACTTTGCTTTAGTAAGCCCCACCCTGCTTTGGTTCCAGGAATCCCCACCCTGCTTTAGTAACAGGAACCCATAAATACCCCTGCCTTAACTAAGCTCGGGGTCCAAGTCCCCACTCCACTGTGCCGGGTATACTTGGGCCCAAGCTTAAGCTTGTCAAATAAACCCTCATGTGATTGCATCGGTGCTTGGCTCCTTGGTGGTCTCTCGACGCAAAAACTCAGGCATACCAAGACCTCACGGGATTATGGGCCAAGTCTGTGTGATTCCCCTGAGGGTCCCTTGCCCTAATATATTTTTTTTAAGATTTTATTTATTAGAGAGAGAGAGAGAGAGAGAGCTAGCAGGAGCAGGGGGAAAGGGAGAAGCAGACTCCCCATTGAGCAGGAAGCCTGATGTGAGATTAGATCCCCAGACCCTGGGATCATGACCTGAGTCAAAGGCAGACGCTTAACCAACTGAGCCACTCAGGCACCCTGCTTTCCCTAATTCTTTTGTGTGTGTATGTATATGTGTGTGTGTGAACATTCTGCTTTTTATTTTTTAATTAACATATAATGTATTATTTGCCCCAGGGGTACAGGTCTGTGAATCATCAGGTTTACACATTTCAAAGCACTCATCATAGCACATACCATCCCCAATAACCCATAACCCCGACACCCTACCCCAACCCCCAAAGCCCCAGCAACCCTCATTTTGTTTCATGAGATTAAGAATCTCTTATGGAGGGGTGCCTGGGTGGCTCAGTGGGTTAAAGCCTCTGCCTTTGGCTCAGGTCATGATCCCAGGGTCCTGGGATTGAGCCCCCGGGGTCGGGCTCTCTGCTCAGCAGGGAGCCTGCTTCCCTTCCTCTCTCTCTGCCTGCCTCTCTGCCTACTTGTGATCTCTGTCTGTCAAATAAATGAATAAAATCTTAAAAAAAAAATCTCTTATGGTTTGTCTCCCTCCCGATCCCATCTTGTTTCATTTTTCCCCCTTACCCCCCACAACCCCCCACCCTGCCTCTCAAATTCCTCATATCAGAGAGATCCTATGATAACTGACTTCCTCTAATAATTGACTTATTTCGCCTAGCATAATACCCTCTAGTTCCATCAACATCATTGCAAATCCACTTGCCCTAATTCTTAATAAGGACCTCTTTCACTCAAAAGTGCCTCAGTTTGGAAGGTATGTTATATGATCGACTGTTGGAACACAACCCAGACCCTCACCAATGTGACTGGGGTCGTGTCAAATCCTGTGAGAAAACTCCAGGAGATGGAGGGTAAGAGTCTTCCTGGGCCGACGCCCAGATTAAACATGGGAGGATCCCTGGAGTGTTTTCATGTCCTCCTTTAGATGGATCTGATAAGTGTGGAGAATCCTTAACTTGTTCTTGTCATTTAAAGCTAAAAGATATTGTCATTTAAAGCTAAGAGATATGGGGTGCCTGGGTGGCTCAGGGGGTTAAAGCCTCTGCCTTCAGCTCAGGTCATGATCTCAGGGTCCTGGAATCAAGCCCCACATCAGGCTCTTTGCTCAGTGGGGAGCCTGCTTCCTCCCTTCTCTCTCTCTGCCTGCCTCTCTGACTACTTGTGATCTGTCAAATAAATAAATAAAATCTTAAAAAAAAATAAAGCTAAGAGATAATCATTGTTGTTCACTTGTCTCACTTGATTGCCTGCACGTAAATCACATCTCACATGTAGCCCATGCCCTGCACATAAATCTATATCCTGTTTGTAATCAGATCTTGTGCAAGGTATAAAAGAAGTGATTGTAAGAAATAAAGTCATCTACTGATCATCATCAGTCAGTTGTCCCCCCATCACTTCAGCCCTGATCACCAGGATCCCCACCTCACAAAGGTGATAGTCGCCCTAGTCAGAACCAGATGTGCCTTGGGGTGGATTGGGTTGGTGTAGACAAAACCAGTGAGCTTGGAGGAGTAACAGATGGAGTAACTTGGGCCACTGAATCCCAGCATCAAGGAGCACCCCCTGTGGATCCAGACCCCTGTTCAGGACTCTGCATGAATGAGACATAAACTGCCAAAGGGGTCACTGGGTGCCAAAGGTGCCAAAGGGCCCTGATACAGTGTGTTATAGCAGCTAGCATTACCCTGAAATTAGTTATGAGCAGACATTAGAAATCTCCATCCTGCTTTACAAAACTGAGAATAAGGGTATCAGTGTCGGAAATCTGAGCCCATTTGCTTTCTACCTACAGATCCCTAAATGATGTGAATCCATGGTCAGTGTCATGCAATTTCTATGAACAAATAAATCTTGTTTTGTTTTTTTTTTAACCACATATCCTGCATGTGGACAATGTTTCTGCCAGCTTTCTTCCCAGTTCTTGCTTTAAAAGATCAAATGTGCTTGTGACAGCAGGTTCTTATATTTTAAAGGAAAAAGAAGGAAAAAACAAAACAAAACAACAAACCTCATCGTGTATTCAAGACTGTGGACTTTGGGAATCAGATGGGATTAGTATGAATTCAGATGGAGATATTCCCTAGCTGTGTGTGCTGCCCAGGGAAACTAAACCTTTCTGTGTCCCAGGTTCCTTACCTGTGAAATAGCAGTAACAACACTGATTTTCCTCTTCTTCTTCTTCCTCCTCCTCCTCCTCTGACCACTTGATAAAATTTGACAAGTGAATCCACGCACATGTGTGAAACATGAGGTCCCAAAGTGCATACATTAACGGTAAGTGTCGGGGGAATTCAGTCTTCACCTTGAAGCTGGCCTCTCTCTCATGCAGAAAAGCAGTGCTGTGGAGAGGTGATGGGTTCAGGACCAATATCCTGGTGTCTGTCCCCCCCACCACCCCACGCGGCCCTTCGTCCACCTCTGATATCATCTATCGGCTGAGGGGTAGCTCATGAAGCACAGAGTGAGTGGTTAGCCCAGCCGGGTGGGAGGAGGGCTGGCCAGGCCTGACTCCATCACTACCCAAATCTCGGGATCTGAGGTCAAAGGAGAGAGGCAAGCACTCGACAGGCCTGGAATCTGACCAGTACACCACACACCTCCCTCCTAGAAGTGCTGGGGTATGTTAGGGAAGTTTGGTGAGCAGGTCTTGCTGTAGAATCCTTTAGGAAAAGCCAGGTGAGATCATGTTTGTGAAACTGCTTTATGAATAGTTAAGCATAAGGTACAGGACAGATATCCTTTTAAAAGAGATGGAGAGAACTCTAGTTATAACTCCAGGGAAGTTTCATGAATCAGAACTCTCTTTCCTGGAAGCTGATCGCTCGGAGTGTGGAGGGTGCTAATTATGTGATATGGGGAAAACCTTCTTTCACATCTAGAATAACCTGGGAGATATTTTTCCACTCAGTTTTTCCTGTGGACCAGGCAGATGAAATCATCTCGCTGAAAGCTCCCCGTTAAGTTGTCGGAGCACGTTGGATGCCTAGAGAGGCAGGTCTGCTGGTGGCCAGGGAGTTCACCTCCTATGCTGCCCAGCAACCCACAGGAGACAGAAGCCCCCAAGAATTTACGAGGCAGGCGCCTGTAGCTATAAACTGTGTTTACAGCAAGCTGGGGGCTGAGGGAATCACAGAGGAAGGGAGGTTGCCAAAGGAACCAGAGTTATTCCTTCCTTCCTTTTTTTTCCCCCACTTTACCTGAAAATAAAAGACCACCTATTGACCTATGAATCATAATGTGGCACTGAGCATGAGGCCTGTGGTGCGAAGGTGCTGGAAGATGAATCAGTGCAGCCTATTGGCACTGAGGACAGTGGTGAGCATTGTGCCCCGAGTCCCCGGGTTTGGCGGTAATGGGCTGTCAGGATGGTGCAGGAGGGACCCGAACAAAACTGGACTGAACAAAAACTGGAGAAAATATGTGACTAGATACTTTCCATAGATGGCAAACAGGTGGCCAACAGACACAGAAACAGTTGTTCAACATCACTAGCTGTCGTCAGGGAGACCGAAGTCAAAACCGCCATCAGCTATCACCTCACAATGGTTGGGATGCCAATTGTCTCAGATATAGACACCAGGTGTGGTCAAGGGT